>JANHZU010006955.1:9897-29384 GCA_032468055.1 Acrochordus granulatus | reverse complement strand
ACTACTCATTGAAATACAACATTGTGTACTTTGACCCCAAAGTATTCCTTTACTGCATTGATATTAAATGTGAAAAGGGGACAACAATCTTCTGACAGCAGGATACTGCTCTTCTGGATTTTTATAATTTATGTATTTGTTCTGATATTCTGTTTTTCCTTTGGGAAGCTGACAGCTGGATACAAAAAATTCCTAGTTGTCTCTGAGCCTGATACCATTTACATTCACACCTGCTTAACGTCAACAAAGCTACATGATTATCCATTGGGATGTGCTGTCAGTGCATCTGTGCTCTATGCTTGGATGGCATTTCAACATGAAAGAATTAGAGTGAAATTAGGAAAATGAATACCAACAGCCGAAACTTGTATATGCAACATATCCCTGTCAACATAGGCTGCAGCAATGTTACATGACACTTCAGTCACTCCAGTTTTCCATTCTTTGCTCCTCCAACAAAAGAGAAATGGGGAAAGAGTTATAAGACTAATCTGGATTCCCATATGACCATGATGAAAAGAGAGGGCTGCAACTTCTACTCCTGATGGGCTTCTTGAGAACATTTTGTGATACATTGGAAGGACAGGGTGTACCACGTGTTTTGAGCCAATAGTTTAATTTTTTGACAGGTTTAAAGGGCCTGGAGTGGGGTGTTCCCAGAGCCAAACAGCTCCCTGTAACCATGCTTGATATTATCCTGAATTTGGCTTTTTAAGTTCAACAATGCAATCTGCAGAACCTGGGGGGCTGCACAGAAATATGATGAAATTAAAGTGTAAAAAAATGGCTCTGCAAGATACTAGTAAGAAACATTAAGAAGAAAATATTCTAGAAGTTATTGTTTGTGCTGATCTATGGGAGAGACAAATGATTCTTTACCTCTCTTAATTGCATAAACATGTCTTGATGTTTCATTTCCTTGATAGAAAATACTGCAGGAAGGAGAGACTTATCCTCTTTAAAAGGATATAAACCCAAAATGCAGCATAAAAAGAGATTCCAAAATGCATCTACCAAAATGATTTACTTCCTGGAAATAAGCATCTTTTTAATCCTCTGCTCAGTTGTCATAGAGCAAAGAAAATGCTGTGCTTGGTATTCTGTTTGGGTTACAGTGAGGATTGAAGGCTGAAGGAATTCTCTATAACTCTGTTGTCATGTTCAAATCATTTTTTATCAGATTAGTGGTTGCTATTAAGTTCTGGAAGAATTAAAGACCAGTTAGAATAGCCTGATCTGGCACCAGATAGATCTCAGTCATTTCCCATTATATACTATGGAGAGTTTACTAAAAGTTGCCTGTTAGTGATACTTCGAAATCCTGACCACTGTAGAGCAGTGAGATAGCTTCAGTCGTTGATAGTATCACTCAGAATCACCTTCAAAGGAGCTAATTAGGCACATTGGTTTACCAGGTAGTTAAAACCAAGATAAGGTAGAGGGCTGGAGCAAAAATGGAAGAAATCTCAGAATGGATCAGATAAAATGAATGGCAAGGAGCATCTCAAGTTCCATTTGAGATAATCCAAGGCAGTGGGTGCAGTGAAGGGGATTCACTGCACTAAACAAGGCAAAGATACTCTTCTATGTGGTGCAGAATCTTTTTCAAGATTGTGCGAAGTAGGTCAGAAGACTTAAAGAATTGCTATTGTAAATTTTCAATGTTCTTTGAAGACAAAACGAAGCGGATTCACCTTAATTTGGACTTTGGTGTTGGAGCAAGTCAAAGAAACTTGGAAACTATTTGTCCTGTACATATACATTATATACTGATTATAGATGGAGACCACCAACTATTTACTTGATCATTTACTCTCCTGGTTGATTAAGTGGTCTATTTCCAAGGGTTATGAAAGTGATTAGTGCCTCCTTGCCTATGCAGGATATGTTCTGACATAAAAATGCTTTCCTTCAATTCTTAAATAACTGGTCAAGAACTCTTTGTAGTTTCAGGCACCAATGGATAAAATTGATTATCTGAACCATTTCAGATTTTAGTCGAGAATCTAAATCAATCCTCCAGGAAATCAACCCTGACTGCTCGTTGGAAGGACAGATACTGAAGCTTTGTCCACCTAATGAGAAGAGAGGACTCATTGGAGAAGAACATGATGCTGGGAAAGTTTGAAGGCAAAAGGAGAAGTGGATGGAGGAAGGTGAGATGGTTAAATAGCATTTTAGATGTGATAGTCATGGGTGGATTCTGGGAGGCAGTGCAGGACAGGGAGGCCTGGCATGCTGCAGTCCACGGGGTTGCAAAGAGTCAGATATTACTGAACAACTGAACAACAAATAATACTCTGTGGAAGCGACAATTGGACAATTGAAACAGGATATGAAGAGTATTAACTCTTTTGAACTTCACTAATGAAGAAGACTCCTGAAATTATGGACAGTCAATAATGCAAACCAGTGGATCATTGAACAAATCAACCCACAGTTTTCACTTGAAATACAAATAACCAGAATCAAATTATTCTACTTTGAACATATTATGTGAAGATTTAGCTCTCTGGAAAAGATGGAAGGAAAGAAAAGAAGAGGATGATTAGCAGCAAGGTGGATGGACTCAATTACAGTGGCTATCACTGCACCATTGGAAGACTTGAATGACCAGTTAGAGATAAATTGTCATGTAGAAAATCTTTCTATGTAGTCACTACGCTCCATGCTCTGATCATAATTCAGTAACAATATCTAGACAATATCTAGTGGCCTTACTCTTGATCAAACAACTCATGGATGAAAGTCCAAGGCAAATGTATTCACCCATTTGAAAAAGATTGAACAGGTGTAGGAGAAAAAAGCCTAAACTACATGGTAAATCAATATAGAAATAACCATCTGTACAGCAGGTTATTAATATGCAAAATGGGTCCCAGTTTAGCATGGGAGATAGGAGATTAGGGTATTCTTAGGAAAGATGTCTATATACCCATCTATGGTAACAGAGTCACGACTGCTTAGTTCTATTCTCTTCAGAGAACTACAGTTAGAAATGCTTGTCCTAATTGTGACTTTTTTCCAGATTCTAAACATTACCACGCAGAGCTATTGAATTAGGCATTTCCCACTGCTTGGAGCTTAATCTCTGGATTTTGTGTCAAATTAAGAACATTCACATTTGGCTCCCTCTTTCATTAACTTCTGTCTTGTCACATACACTCATTTGCATTACAAAGGAAAATGAAGAACATGTTATATTGATGGGATTTTGCATTGAGCTCTATAGCTGTTCTCTTTAGAGGTATTTTATTATTGGCCACCATAGCCTATGCTCAGTTAAATTTCCACTTATAACATTGCAGTACACTCTGTGTGGGTTTGTCCTCAAAGATGACTTGGAGACTGCAACTATGCAGACTGCAGGGGCAAGATTTTCAGACTTCCTTAGAAAGCTGCAGTGGCTCTTTATCTATCACTTGTCAGATTTCAGAGTCAGAGCAAGTCAGATCAGCACAGGTATTATCTACCTTTTTGGCACCAGGTAAAGATCATTCTTACTCTTATCTTTGGGATCTAATGATGCCTTTTCTTCCCATAAACACCTTCCTTGTTTATTATTACATATTTTCAATTAAAGTATTTATTTCACTTCCTTGTTATTTCTAGTATTGCAAACTTCTATGAGCTTATCACTTTGAAATGATGAGAGGACTCAAAGTTTTCACTGTCAGAGTGGCACCAGTGGGTACAGAACCTCAGCTGTGGTCCCACCTTTCCCTGTACAAAAGGAATAGTGAAGCAATGGGATAAAGATAGCAGGGATGGGATCTGCAGGTGTAAATGGAGCTTCTGTAAGGAGAAGGAACTTTACAATGAAATCCGGAAAGCAAAGGGAAACCACTTTAATATCGTTGCCAAGAATACTACAGGCAGTCCTTGACTTATGATCGTAACTGGGACCATAATTTCCATTACTAAGTGAGGTGGTTGTTAAATGAGTCGTGCCTGATTTTACAATCTTCTTTACTGCAGTCATTAAGTGAATCACCATGGTTGTTAAATAAATCATGCAATCATTAAGCAAATCCAGCTTTCCGCATTAACTTTCAGGTGACAGACAGGTGTGAAAGCACATCTTTAGTTGCTGTGGAGTAACATCAAACTTTTATGATAAAATCTAGAGATAATGATGTGGACAAACCAAAGCTGAAAGGAGAAATATACAAATGGAATATTAGATGTGAGAAGAATGAACCAATTTTTAAACTGTCATAGTGGAATGAGTGCATTAAATTTTATGATTAAGTCACATAATAATGAATAAGTGGACTAAAATGAGCCACCTTAACTATTGAGGGCATCAGACTGTAAGAATAAATGGATTAAAATGAGCCATTTTAATTATTCAGAGGATCATACTATAAGAATAAATGGAGTGACAATGTTATTTAAAAATGGCATGATTAAGTACGTGCTTAGCTATAACCAAAGGATTATAAATATTGCAATTAGTAGACATCCAATCCATATTAATGTTTTGCAAGGTATATAATATTGGAAGACATTGAGGAATTATGGCAAATTGCAAGAGGTGCTAAATGAAACATCAAGAATACAGTAACACCATTAATTGGAGACTAGAAACTAAATGTTGAAAAAATGTAGCAACTAGGAATTATAGGATTATTTCAATTCAATCATGTAATAAAACAGGATATAAGTTAATAAGATTTATGAATATAATCCTTTGTTTATTAGTAATACTTCCTTCAAACAACACAGAAACAGATTTTTCTTCTTGTCCACATCATTGGATGCACCACAATAGAATAGATTTCTGAAACAAAAGATGGAGAAATGGCATTTTTTATCTCATTAAGATATAGTATTCGAAATGTTATTATTAGATTATATTATTATAGTCTGTCACTCAGTCAGCCTGATGTTTAAACTGGATTTGGTATTTTTGTCCACCTATCAAGCCCTTCCCAAGGATCTGGGATAGGCAGATGCTCTTCGATGCTATTACAGGATATCATCGCAGGATGCAAGCCGTTCCTTTTGTAATGATGCCTTTTTCAATTGACTGATGGTGAATCGATCAATGCCAATGCTATTCAAGTGGTGCTGCTGTTGTTTTGTGAAAGCACCAAAGCCCCTATTATTATTGGTACCACTTTTGCTTACTTTTGCCACATTGTTCTATTTCTATTTGCAGGCCTTTGTATTTTGTATTTTTTTTCTTCTGTTCTGCTTTCTCCAGGTACTGCCACATCCATTATCCAGACTTTTTTGTCTTTCTTACTGACAATTGTTAGATCTGGAGTATTATCTGGCAGATGCCTGTCTGTTTGAATTCTGAAGTTCCAGAGCAATTTAGTTTCTTCATTTTCTATTACTTTCTCTATTTTATGGTTCCATCAGTTCTTACTTGCAGGCAGATGTATTTCTTGCAGATCTTCCAGTGCATTGTTGTTGCTACTTTGTCATGCTGTTGTTTGTAGTCAGTCTGTGTGATCTTCTTGCAGCAGCTAACTAGGTGGTTCACTGTTTCTTCAGCTTCTTTGCAGAGGTGGCGTTTGCTGTCTGTTGTTGTTTTCTCAGTTGTTGCTTTCTATGAATTTATTCTTAATGCTCAAGTTTGTGCAGCCAGAATTAGCCTTCTGTCTCTTTCTTTAATTTTTCTGCTGTTAGTCATTGAGCTTGTTATTATCTGCTTTGCCTTCAATTTTTAATATACTGGGCATGTCATGCTTTGCCTTGCCATGTTTCTTTTCTATTCTTTATTTGGCGTTTCTTGAAAATTTTGTTTCTCCAGCATTCAGGAATCCTTCCTGATATACTGGTTTTAGGGCATCTTCTTCACTGTGCTTCAGGTATTCTTCAGTGTTCTTCCTTTTTTCTTCTTCAACTGTCTGGTGTGCTTGCAACATTCCACACCTACCTATTTCCTTTGTAGATAGAGTCTGTCAACCTAAACTGTGTGGATGAAGGGCATCATTCACTGCCATTATTTTTCTGGTCTTCATATCCAGGGCCTTTAGTTCTGCTTGAGTCCATTTCACTATTCCAGTTGTGTATCTAATTACTGGAATTGCCCAGGTGTTAATTGTCTTGATAATATTTCCTCCACTGAGTTTCAACTTTAAGCTCTTCTTCACTCTCATGATACATGCACTTCTGACCTTCTTCTTGACTTCAGTGTTCTTGATGTTGTCAGTTTGAAGGATGCCCAGGTATTTATAGTGATCATCTTCATCCAGACTCTTGATGTTATTTCCATAGGGCATTTTGATTTCTTTAGTTTTACTAAAACTTGTTTTGTCTCTTTTGATGGTGAAGGTGGCACTTTTGTCCAGTCCAAACTCCATTGCAATGTCTTGGTTACATATAAAGACAATGTTGAGCAGCGATTCTATTTTGGTAGTGTTTTTCCATGCAACTTCAGATCTTCCATGTAAAGGAGATGGAATAGCCTAGCAGATGTTTTTGGTGTTTGATAGCTGTGGCCGGACTTGCAGTATGGTTGACAAAGGTATCAGTGCAATGACAAATATATTTGGTAATAGTGAGCCTCCTTGAAAGATTCCTCTCTTGATATTAACCTCTCCCAGTCTATCACCATTGATCAGCAATCATGTCTTCCATTGTGCCATCAATCTTTGTACAAAGCATCTGACGTTTCTACTGAACCCAATTATTTCTAGGCATCTGATTATCCAATCATACAGCAGGGAGTCAAATTCCTTCTTGTAATCCATGCTACATTCAAGTTGGTCTTCCTTTTCATACAGTTTTCAAGAATCATCTTGTCAGTTAGGAGTTGATCTTTCATTCCTTTACTGTTTGGGTCATTTCCTTTCTGCTCAGGTGGAAAGAGATTGTTTTCAACTAGATGCTGTTGAACTGCATCAGCTACTACACCAGTTAGCAGTTTGAAAGTAGTTGATAGGCAAGTAATTGGCCTGTATTTGCTTGGTGTTATCCCTTTTTCTGGATCTTTCATTGTCAGGTAATTTTTGCCAGATGTTAGCCACTCTTCAGTTTCACCTCCTTACAGTATCTTGTTAAATTGCTTGGCCATGAGTGGGTGTAGACCATCAGATATTTGAAGAAAAAATCATGCAGTTCATCTTCATCTGTGTTGACTGATTTTTAATCTTCCTTGCCCTTTTCTCCACAATTTCTATTGTTATTATGAGTTATTTCATTTCAGCTTCTTTTTTATTCTCCTTTGGCCATTGGAGCAACAGAATGAAAAATAAGCTGCCTTAATATTTCCTGATACAGAGAAAGCTTTTGACAATTTAAGCTTTATTTCTCTATGTAAAATTTTGGAAAATATGGATTTGGGAGAGAACTTAGTTACATGGGTGAAATCAAGATATATAGTACTGTGCAAAAGTCTTAAGCCACCATTAGATTTGTTGTTTTAGCAATAGTATAATGACCCTATATATAAATACAACCAAAAAATATAAGAAATTTGTATGCAGTATCCAAAAACAGGAAAAAGCAGAAAAAACAGCTTCCATAGACTAAAGTGGCCAAGAAAATATTCTAGTTTATTACTCACTTGCATTACAACTGCAATTTTATCATCCTTGCTCGGTGACCATGAAAAATGTAACCAAAGTGGATTATTAGAATTGTTATGAAAAATAGTTCTTGTTGCTTACCCATTTCTTGGTGATGTCCAATAAATGTTTAATTCATATTTTTATTATTATTGTGATTACATTTGTGTCTGGAATCTAGGTATGATTTAAATTAATATGTGCATTTTTATTAAAAGAAATACTACACTACATATTGCTTCCTTGGTGGGACAGGCTGAAGTCATCAAAGTTCGAGTAAAAAAAGGAACTAATATTAATGCACAGTCTCAGGTAAGTTGGCATATATATGTAACTTACAATTGCACCTTAATTTGAATAAAGCACATTATCAAGCTTAATTGATGACATAGTGAACTACCCAGCTGATTAGACCATGAGTTCTAATCCTACCTTAGTCATGAAAACCAGCTGGCTGACCATGGGCCTGTCGTTCTCTTAGCCTGACTCACCTCACAGGATTATTATGAAGAAAATAGGAGGAGGAAGGTATGTTGGATATAGTCACTGCTTTGAGTTATTTGTAAAAATAATAAAAGTAGGATACAACTAAATATATTTAGTATGATGATAAATTTTAACAATTGCCAACAGATCTAGCTAAATTAGCTGTTTTATGAATTATGCGTGTTATCATCAATAATATCAAAAAAATCAAAGTCTAGATTATGTAAGCCATCCTTCACCAAAAAAAAAGGATGAAAGCATTGGGCACAAGGACATACAACTGAATTTCTGACCTCAAATTAAAGAAAGTAAACTAAGTAAAGTAAAAGTAAAAAGTAAAAGTAAGTTAATCAAAAGTAAAGAAAAATGAAGTAAAACTAAATCAAAAAAGCTAATGAGTAAAGCTTGAGAGAGAGAGAAATTAAAGATATTTTAACATTATCAGAATAATAATAGGAAAGCCTCTAATTAAGGTAGAAGTAATTAAATGTAATCATAGAAGAAATTAATATAGGTGAAAAAGATAAAAAGAAGATGACATTATAATCTCTAATCTATGTAAGCTGCCAAGAGACTCCGGCATAGAAATGTGATTAATAAATAAATAAATATTCTGTTTTTTTTTTCCTTGTATCTGATCCCTCTGTTTAGAATGCTTATTGGAATTTCTACTATTGGTTTGAAACCGAGCATTGCAATTGTCCTATGTACCTTGGGTGAAAAGCTTGGACATCACTGAGAGATGGGTAAGCAACAAGAACTACTTTTCATAACAATTCTGACTATCTACTTTATTTACATTTTTCATGGTCACTGAGCAAGGATGACAAAATTGCAATTGTAATGCAAGTGGATGATAGACTAGAAGAAAATATTATGCTTCCAAAACTGAAGGGCATACATGAAAGACAATGGATAAGATAAGCAGAGAGATAAAAATTATAGAAATATTCTTGAAAAAAAATAACATTTAATGCTGGAAAGGGGTCAAGTTGGCATTCATTTGCCCATGAAGTTGACAGAAGTCAGGGCACACTCAATAACACTTAACTAATTAACTAACTCTATATGAGAGCCTGTAGATAGTGCACAGGCTATAAATATTTTAAATACATGAATAAGTATTTTAAATACATATATACATATATGAAGGAGGACATGCATACCTTAGCATCATAAAAAGAGAAGAAAATAAAACATGCTGGAATGTGCATATAATTTTCAATTCAGCAAATTCACACAATGTATGCATTTTAAGAAAATCCATTCAGATCAAATCTTTATTACCCTCACAGACCAGCAATTATTAAGAAAAATGCTATCAAAATGTATGTATTAAAGGAAGAATGCAGAAAAACAAATGCAGAAGATTTGTCATGTAGCTATCGTAAAAGAGGTTTAATGCATTGGCTGTAGTGTATATAACTGCAAATAAGAGAAACACATTTATTTAGCGTTACAATTCAGAAATTAAACATTGTTCATGGCACTTTTGTAAGTTTTATTAGGACATTTGCATGATTAAGATATAAAATATTTCACCACTATTTTTTCTTCAACAATTGGAAAAAAACATTATCTAATAATCAGCCTGCTCATATAATTGTTGCTTACTAGTTCATAAATCAAAGGTAATTAAGTCAACACTTCATTTTTGATGGGCCTGAAATTTTCACATTAATATTTAATAATGAATAATTGCAAATAACATGCTTGGGCCAGTACATTCCTGTTAATCTCTGTGGAGAATATTAAATATAGGTTATCCAAATCAATTTAAATTAATTTTATATAGGAAGATCTTAAAATGGGCTAATGATATTCTTTATAAAAGCTTGTTGGATCAAACTCCCATCATTCCATGTTCAGTTAAATCTACTGACAGGTAGATAGGAAGGAAAAACACATGGGTTTCGTTCTTCACTCAGTTCACTCTTGCACATCAAAAAACAGAAGTCTTTCATCTTTACCCTAACCTGTGATTGTAATGTCCTGATTGATCAACACTGACCAAGTTGTTCAGATAATGCACTGTAAAGAAGTGACAAAAAGCAAGCGTGTTCCCTGAGGCATTTGAGAGAAACTCTCTGCTAGTCTGTCTTACACGGTGATGTTATTGGAGGCTGAAGTGTTCTGGATATGCTTGCAAGCATTTGCGACAATGGGAATCTTACTTATTCCTGAGCAATGATTAGTGAAATAGGTTTGAGAACTGTAACTGAAAATAGCTTTATTTACAGGAAGTACATTATAGGTATAGGCAAAGCTAGCACATGAGCACCTACAGCCTACCAGAAAGAGTCAAAGATCATGTGCTTTCTTAAGCAGAAGGAAGCAATGTCAGTTTAACAAACTCTTCGAGAAAGAATAAGTCGGTAGATAAGTAGATAGACAAAGAGGGGGCACAGAGAACACCCTTAAATCTGTATGTATATCTAACTTGGTCAATAGATTATGAGACGGTGAAGACTTGGTGCCACCAGAAGCACACCTCCAAAAGGTATAGAATTCCTATTTTAGTGGATGTACCTCAAAAGGGAGATAAAGAGAGGACACAAAGTAAATCCTTAAAATTCTACACCAACAGCCTTCTCATGGCTCTTAGAAGCATCGGTGGAGTTAGCAGTATAATACTTCAGAAATTATTTGGAAGATGTATTTTGGAACATGAGAGAGCAGCAGCACCTGCGTCAAACTGTGATGCTGCCAAAATGATGACATATGTGTGATAATAACATGATTAATCCTTTCTCCAGATATCTAACACAAGTCACAAGCCACAGAAGATGAATATATGAATGGTTGGTCATGCAGTCAGTTCCCCAGATGTCTTATCTTATTCAAAGTAAAAAAAAATACTGTAAAAAACCTCTCCTGTCTTCCCTTTTCTTCTCCCAATTATGACAGATAGGCAGCCTTGGATGTGGTAGAACAATTCAAAGTAACATACAAGAAATTATAAAGTTGTATATGTATCTTTGACCATTTAGTGGACATCAAATGAACTCAAAATCACTGCCAAATAAATTCAATAATACATTATGAAGCCCCATGAGAATGGAGCAGAAAAACATTTTTTTTCACAAAAGAAGAAAAGTTTCAAGAAACTAGATTTCAGCACAACACTGCTGTTCACTAGATTTATCCTTGGACATGCATATTATTTGCAAGGTGTTTACATGATTGGCAACCTACTAATTAGCTTTAGAAGAGAATGACAGAGAGAAAAGCAGATGAAGGCACCTAAAAAAGACATACAAACACCATCTTGTGTGTGCACAGAGAACAGTTTTTATCACGCTCAGCTCTTCGTAAGTGGCAATGTGCCGAGTAAATCTAAAGGGATCCTTTAGTTATTAAAATACCTTTGGATCTGGATACAAAGACAGACTTCAACATGGGATAGTAGTACTGTTTGATGGCTAGGTCTGAAAGCCTGTTACACCACCTGTTGCATAGGAGAGGTATGTTAATTAATAAACAGATCCAGAAAGAACTCTTGCAACCAAGAATTTATCTACAGTCTAATTGTATTATATTCTCGGGGTGTTTTGTGAGCACACAGCTGTCAAAATTCTGACTAAGTACCTGGAAAATGAGCACAAAATTGGAAAAATTATCCCTCGGATGAAATAAAATTAGAAATAGCTGCCAAAGAGAAAAGTATGCTACTATTTTGAGTCCGGAGCTGCACTTGACCCTTGAGGGGTATGTCAGAAGCCACATTCCAAAAAACAGGAAGAGAAACATAACAAATATTGCACATGATTAAATTTAATTTCATTTTGCCCCAGGAATTTTTCTGGAAATTTTCCCCTTGTGCCATATTAAAATGTTAATATCATTTATGAAAGTCTCTGGGAAATGAATCCAAGGCTTGAGGAAATTAGATGTGACTTTAAATTGGGTCCCTCTGGCAGCCAGCAATATACTTTGATAAGGTGAGCAGTGGTAGCAAGAAAGATTTGCTGTTGGGTGTGAATCATGTAAATAACAACATAATGGCTCCATTTCTGAGAGGAAACTAGATAAAGCATCTTTCTGGTGGCCTTATGTAGAAGGTAAGGATGATAACCTCGACAGCGGTATGCAAGATCTCTTGCTAGGGTGGTGGGGGAAAATATTTCAAGTCACAAGAGACAGGTAATATATAGAAAATTTATTCTTTAGCTTCAGGATGGCTAAAAATTGGCTGTAATAACAGAATCTTGCAAGTCTGATTGTGCAATCCTGTCCCCTTTTTTATTCTTCAGTGAATTAGGATGGTCTCTGTCTGAACCACCTGAAATATATACGCCAATCTGTTTGTAGTTCTGTAACGTGAGAGTTAAATGCTACAAAGAAAATAATGGCACTCCAGCTCCATTTGCTTGATTTTATTATCATGGTGACTAAGTGTTGAGGTTGTCTAGGAAGAAATGGTTACTGGCAGGCAAAGTACCAGCAGAAGTGTGAGCATTGCAGAAGATCTGGTAGAAGATATTCACATTTCCTGCAAGTATCAGAGGTGGACAGTACCAGGGTTCCACCAGGGTCCTGGAACCCCTGTGGAGATCCAAAGTTGTCAGAGGCTGAAGCTATGTTTGTCGGTCAAGAGTTGGTCCTTGATGCTTCCTCCTCTGCCAGAGTCATAACACAAATGTTCTTTTACTCCCAAATATCAGCTAGTATCGGGGCAGGGCGGGGCATTGCTCTATGACATCAAGGGGCATCAAGGCAAATTCATTTCTTTGATGTGAGCCCCAGCTCTCCTTTTTAAAATAGTTCCAGGTTCAGAGAAATTTTTACTACTTTGGTGGTCACTGCTTGTGGGTCTCTCCTCCAAGGAAGCAACCTTTCAGCTCCCCATAAGATATTTGGGATATTAAATGAATTGCTAACTTTAATCAATCAATAACCACCTTTTGTATCATTACACATTTTATAATTAGAATATTTTGGACAGATAAACTGAGACAGTCCATGGCTGTTATGATGGCCAAGAAGTCACTAGTAGGTTAGAGAGATTTCTTGAACTGATAATTCAGGATGGTTACTAGGTGATGCTTTGTGATTTATGATTACTCTTTCCACCTTCTGTTTGCCTATAGTTGCAGCCCACTTTATTATTAAGTACTTTACTGTTCAAATATTTCTCAAGCACTTTATTACTAAGCTTCTTTGCAGTGTATCATACTGCCTTAGTACTTGATTATTCCACTGTGCTTTTCTTTTTGTCTTCTCATTCAAGGTCACCCAGTTGGTCGATACTGAAAGGAAGATTACATCCTAAGTCTTCTTGCTCCTAGTGCAGTATTTTCACCACTACATCATGCTGCTTCTCTTTTGAGATGAACACTATTTATCTTTAAATCATTATCCAAACAAGAATATATTTCACTCATTTTTAAAAACAATTGTTTGTATCTAAATTATATAAAATACTGCAAACATGACATGGCATTCATATAATCAATATAATGTATGTCTACATAAAATCTTGTTCAGTATTTGCTTAATAATGTATCTCTACGAGAACAAACTGTCTATACTATCTATTTCCGATAGCTCAAAATGGCTTCAGCATGAGTTATCCTTTTCAACTCGTGTTACTCTATTTTTTATTTAATTATTCTTATCTCATGTATGACGGACAACAACTAGACAACTCCATTTTTAATTCCAAATTATAAAAATTCTTCTTTCAAATGTCTTGATTAATGCATATTTTCCTGAAAGCAATTTACCTAGCCCATTGGTTGTTGTACTCTTGAGATACTACATAGCTAGATGTCAAGAGATAACTCTTCTCTGGGATCTAAAAATTAGCCATGTATTGTAGAAAAATTATGGTAGGGGCAAACTCTTGCACAGGAATAAATCTTAATAACATTTATCACCTTTATTGTGAAAATAAAAATATATGGTTCCAGCAAAAGAGAATGAATGAACTGTGGAGTCTTTGGTGTGCTCTGTAGTTGGTTGCTTGTTTGAAGACAATTTGTTACTCAATTAGGCAACTTCATCAGTGCTGATGAGTGTGGGGCTTGTTCCCTATTTGTATACAATAATTTATAAAACTGAGTTAGTTTTCAGCAGTTTATGATCTGGCTTGATGCTCCATTATTCAAAACAGAGGACATCTTCTTATCTATTACATGTTATCTTTGATCCTTGAAAGATCTAGTAACACATAGTACAGTTAAGCCTGGCCAGAGAGGAGCACCTGTCTGCTTTTTCTGAGCTCAGAAAAAATCTGGGAAGTATGAGTATTTGGATTGAGAACTCCAAGGGAATAAAAAGCAGTACGTTAAACTAGAAACTTCCTGGAAAAAAGGCATTGGTAATTACTTCTAAACTGGTGCCAAGAGACCTGAATGAATATAGCAAGGATTTGTCTTCACCTTTTTGGTGGAGCAATGCCTTGTTTGAGAAAAAAAATGATGCTCTAGTGCCTGAGAGAGCATTCACATATCATCCATCAGCAGTCCTTAGAGCAGCTGCAAGTATTCCCTGGATTATACAGAAGCCTACTAAGCTATAGCATGATTTCAGAAAAAGCCAAGTCTCGTTTAAGAAATCGTTGATAGGTATCATGTGTATCTTCGTATTCCCCAAAGAACCTTTCCCTTTTGAATTTGAAACAATGTTCACCTTATTTTTTTATTAAAGTTAATAATCTTAATTCTAATGTTAATCCCAAGGAGTACTCATGATTAAGACTCCAACCACAAAATCACATAGCAAAATATGAACTTCATAATGGGCTAACTATGGTCAATTAATCTAAAAACACCTTACTAGATGACTGTGAAGGACAGATTGGTAGGATTATGTCCAATGTCCTTGAGTTCAACCGTAGAGAGAGCTCATGTCCTATTTGATAAATGCACAGCTTGGGTGATGTCAATTTGAATGTTCTCAATCTAATGACAATTATAATGTCAGAAATGCCTGTACGGTGGAAGTCAGCAAGTATTAGAGTCATTGCAAGAATAGCCACACGTACGTTATAAAAATGTTCCTGCTCAGTTTTTAAATTTTAGAGAGATTGGTTTAAAAGATAAGCCGAAAAGGTGAAAAAAATGTTCTGGAAGTGAGAAGCAATTGAAATAGTGGAAGGTCTCATGATCAAGACAAGTAAATTGATTTCTAAACATTTTCATGACAATAACATGCAGGAAGTAAGAAATGGATGGATCAGATTATTTTTTTTTCCCATCCAATTTCTTTGTTTACCCTCAGATCATCTCTTCCTCCTCCTCCTGCCCTCCTCCTCCTCCTCCTCTTCCTGTCAGAAGAAAGTTCTGCATTCAAATCCAACCTGGGCGATGAATGAGCATGCTGGGCAACTGCTTGAAGTGGAAGATGACTTATTCAACAGTGAAGCATGTGATAGAGCTCTCCAAGGTGGCCACACAGAAAAGCTAAAGATTCAGTGTTTGGAAGGTGTGTGGGCACATCGGCTGGAGCATTTTTCTTCAAAGGAGAAGTGAAGTCCTTTCTCTCCCCAGAGGTGTGATAAGCCCTATTTCTTCATCTAAGATATTTGGTCTGTTTGGTGTTGAGGTTTTGTGTATCTGAGGAACTGTAATGTCACGAGGGGGGTTTGCTTTCTTATGATGGTTTATTTATTTAATACATATTTATTTAATACATATTTAAGAAATCAGTGTTTACCAATTTATCGAGGAAGCGTTTCCACAGCTTCACGTGACTTGTCGATGCAGGCTGAGAAAAGCTTAGGTGGCAAGTTTGGGAAGTTGGAATGGATGGTGAGGGGTGGCACGGATGACCCTTCTTTTATATTCCCACAATCCTTTACTAAAAAGTCATACAATTCAACCATGTACTTCTAGATATATCTTCTCATAAAGTATGCATTTCTAAATTGATCTTCTTATGAAGTATACACTTCTTATTTTGGAGAGCAGGAAATTCCATTACTTAAAACTGAGATGTGCAAAATCCAAAAGATAATTCTGCTCCAAGATGCACATCATTTAAAGAAGTTCAAAAGAGATCAGTTCGATTAATACTGCATCGAGATGATGAAAGGACAGATATTTTCAGTGGTGAATGATGACCCACTTCGTCCATGAGAATAACTTGATGCTATGCAATTCTGAGAAAATCAACATTCCTTTGGGGACAAGCCAATAAAATTCAGCATTCACTGGGGCAACTGATAGAGCAGAAGTGAGGACCCTCGCATGGAGATGAAGTTTGCACAGAAGCGGGTGAAAGAAGAAGTGCTCTTATTCCAGCATATACCAGCACACAATCAAGCATAAGTGGGAGAAAACAGGGTTTTTTTTAACCTTCATCAGTAAGTTTTCTGTGGCTTTCCTTCATTCCAATTTTCATTAGATGATTGGATTTTATGTAGACACATTATTGCAATTAAATAAAATCTCTTTTTCTAAATACACTGCTTTTTGAGTAATCTAAAAACAACAACAACAAAGCTTTCAAATAACAGATACTTGAAGGAGACTGCTACAGTTTTGGGGACCAGTGAATTAAACTTGAAAATCTAAGGAACGCAATAGAACTTTTTTATGTATGGTCAGTTCTAAGGCTGATGGTTCTATTTAGTATATTTCCTACATTTAACTTCTTTAGATATGTGTATGTGTTTATTGATAATACTCTCCCAACTGTTGGATATGTACAATTAAGTTTACGTCAGTCGAAGAAAATAAATGTAGCTCAGGATTGAACTGTGGAGTCTTTGGTGTTCTCTGAACTTGGTTGCTTTCTTGCATATGTTTTGTTACCCAACTAGGTTACATCTTCAGTGCACAACCAAGCTCAGAGAGCACCAAGAACTCCACAATTAAGTTGATGTAAGTGGCTTGGCTTACCACTTTAACTTATCTATTGGACAACTCTGACGTGCAATCACATCTTATTTTTAGCATAATCAGCTTCAGCATATGCTGTCTATTGTTGTTTTAAAAATCCTTAATTTCTTAAACTTTTAAAGGATATCTTCAGTTTCTATCCATTTTTGTAGAGTAGTTCAAAGTAGCACATTGTGTTCAGTGCTCTTATTTTTTCCATCAACTGAGCATAACTGTGAGGGCTGAGATAGATTGGCCCAAAGTCACTCTGTAAATTTGTATAACTAAGGTAGACTAGAGCTTGGATCTTACATTTAAATATTGTAACTCCACCTCAATGACTATGAATGAGAGGCAGGAGCATCCACAAGGAATAAAAAAAAACAGGATACAAACATGTGTTAGAAGACCCATCCTATAGTGCATGCCTTGACATGGTATGGACATACAAAAATGTGGAACTTCAATTGGTATGTCATCCCATCCCCTCCAGATAATCTTTATAGTAGGCTTATTTATTATCTCATCTGGTCTCTTTACATTTAAGATATTTGCTGTTCTTTTTACTATGATTTTTGAATTTTGAGGCTGGAGACGTTCTACAAACAGACATTCTCTTGATTCATGTTCTGTTACAGATAGTCCTAACTTACAACAGGTCACTTAATAACCATTCAAAGTTATCCCACAAAAGGTACTTATCACCTGGATTCAAAGATCTAATGGCTGCCCCCTCCCCATGGTCATGGGACTGAATTTTGGACATTCAGGAACTAGCCCACATTTATGGTATTTTGTAACATGCTGTGGTCACATGACTGCAATTTATTAATATTTTGCCACAAAATGGCATTCACTTCTGGTTTCTGGCAAAAAAACACTCATAGCAAACAATGGATTTGTTTTATGACCATGGTGTTTGCTTAATAATTATGGTGTTTGTTTTATGACTGCCACATAAAGCAATCTCCACAAAAAAAGGCTATAAAATTGTATGCAGTCACATGACCAGCAGGACAATTACAGGCTCGATTACAGTCATATGTCAAGGACTACCTGTATTCTGTTGTGGGATCAATATGTTGTACTCCTATTCGCTACTATGTACCAGAGATTTTTTAAAGTTTATTTTGAGAGAAAACAACTCTACTATGACTTTTTCAGCAGTTGGAATAGAAAAGCGAAAACATTCCTTTTATGCATTTAAGTCTTCTGTTGGATGTTTCCCCTAAAAATACTCTGGATGTATTTTATCTGAAAAGCATAACATCAGATGTCACGGCAAGATGATTATCTCGGTGGTATTTCATGATATTAATTTTTCCCATATAATATGGGATTGAGGCAAATGCAGCTCAATAACGTACCAAGTTGTGCCTTAAAATGACTAGCTACCTAATTCTAATATGTCATTTAATATTGAGGTTCTTTAGGAGATGGAAAGCATGACAAGGGGAACCAACCTCAGATAATGGGTCAGCATAATACCAGTCATTGGAGTTGCCCTAAATGACAACTGCAGCATCTACAAAGCAGTTGATAAGAATATCCTGTTATAAGTGTGCACATTATTATTATTTACCACATATAACTTTAAAACTTGCCTCAATTTTTCTTACACAAGTACGTGCATTTTGTTTAGGAGAAAATCCATGCTTAACTATGAAACAGTATAGTTTTATAAATCCAAGTCCTTGGAATACATTAACATTTCCAACAAAGCAATTATAGTTTTCAGTCCTCGGTAGTATATTCTGGTCTGATTTACTTGGAAGAAGTAAATGTGGCTCCAAACTTAGATTTCCGCCGGATTTTGCACTTTCGGAGTGTGATTTTGCCTGTGAAATTTTAAGCATATCACAGTAGTGTAAATAGACGTAATGATGCATAGATAACAGATGGATGTAGTTAAAAAACACTCAAATTAGCTAAACCAGATTGAAGAAACACTGTATTCTCCATACAGGATATACCTCTAAATCCATCAAAAAAAAAAAATCCACAGAGACCTGTTTAGGGAAGGTTGAGTTAAATATCTCAACTACCTGAGATAAAGCCAAGGAAACAAGGCAGTTTCAGCTAGACGGAAGTGATTCGGCAACTCAAGTCACTTTTTTCCTCGAATGATAAGAAGTTCCAGCTTCCCGGGTGTGGTTTTCTATCGGTTACCGGCTTTCTCGTGTACAGTTTACGAACAAGTACAAAGGATGCTGTACAAGGCAATTCTTTCTTCTGCGTCAGGTGGTGAGAGTCAAACGGGTCCTTTGCGAATAAGAAGGGACCTTTCAAGAAGTCTTCCGCCAAAAAAGCACCTTGCACACTCGGTCACTTTGTCTGTATCAGCTTTTCACCCTCCAACACAAACACTTAACTGAACTCGCCCATTAACCATCTGGCCTTGCACACTCCTTCATCTTCCTTTAAAGCAGCTGGATCTTTATGCATCAGTGACCCCCTCCTGACAACTACCACCAAGCAGAAGACATTGAAGAACCATTTTGAGCGTTATATTACCAATGCCAAATTTGTGTATTCCCTAATCCTAGATAATAATAACAATAATAATACAATCATATTTGCACACTCCTTCATCTTCCTTTAAAGCAGCTGGATCTTTATGCATCAGTGACCCCCTCCTGACAACTACCACCAA
>JANHZU010006954.1:20483-30659 GCA_032468055.1 Acrochordus granulatus | reverse complement strand
GATTATCTGACTTTCCATTGTTTCCTATGGGAAACTGCGTTTCTCTTTACGAGCATTTTGCGCTAAGAGCGTTCTTCTGGAACGGATTAATCTCATCTTGTGAGGCACCACTGTATCTGAATAAATTTGGGCTGGCTCAGAAGTGACCCTTTGAGAAGGTGTTATCAAAATTTTCTTAGCAAAATATGACCCCTCCCAAATTTTCAAAAGTGAACAAATGATATGGAAAGTTCAGCAGAGTTAAATAAAATTATTAATAACAACCACAATAATAATAGTAAAGAGATAATGATACAGAAAAAAAAATGATATAGAAAAAAAAAGCCCACTTAGGAAGTCAGATCATGCAATGAAGTCATACTATAACACAAAACAACAAGAGTGGACATATACCCAAGTTCAGAGTCAGACTGAAGCTGGAGCACTGAAGGGTCTGTGTCCCACTGCAGGGTCCTAGCCAGGTTTAATCAGCCGCACAGGACAAAGGAATGGGTGGGCGGAAAAGAACACACAGAATTAACTGAAAGGATGAAGGAAAAGAAGTCACTTCATCACTTCTCATACTATGTTGTACAAGCACAGAATGCAGCTCCAAAACTACGATAGAAAACCACATGGAGGATCACACACTGTTCCTTATTAGACTAGAACAGGTAATTCAAAAATACTTTAAGTCAAACTAACAAATATTATACCATCAAGTACTGAAGGCTTCCAGTATGTGATGTTTGCTCAACTATGCTTAATTACAGATAATGAACATGACAGAATGAGTTTCAGATTAGCAACTACTATTCGTCAACAACTCCAACAGAAAATAAATGTGATCAGATTTCCACTTTGTTTTTAGTTTTACAAACAACATACAAATCAAGGGAAAGATTTAGCAACTGAATGGACACTACAAATGTAATAGAATGTCCAAGCACTTTGATTATTTTAGAAAAAGCATTCTGCTAAGAGAAACTAGTTGTTGCTTGCTAATTGGCCATTCCACATACAAAAAAGATTCACCATGGGATGGTCATGAATGCAACCTTTGATACTGTAGCTATGGGACATTTTGCACAACTTGATTAAAGCGTAATTAGCACTATCAGCCATGAGTTAAGAACTTTGAACATGTGTCAAGGAGGGAGGGATGGAAGCTGAAGGGTGAATGTGCTTCTTGCTCCAAGAATTCTAATTCCCAAGATTAAAAGACAAACTGATCGTTACACTTGGTGCTTTCAGTTTCAAATACAGTTGAAATCTTCAGTTTCACCTGTATCCAGGACACTGTTGATGTCCTGGATACAGGTGACTTGAATTCAACCACAATTCAAGTTGTTTATTATTTGTGAAATTTATTGAATGCAGTACTTCACTTTTAAGAACTTTCATGATTTTATATCATGCACTTAATTGTCCAAGAGCTGATATTTTTAAAAAAATATGTTGACTTAGTATGATGGCATTATGAGGGCTTCAAACTACAGCATGGTTGCAACTTGGTAATCCCATTTGGGTTTTTTTTTTCAAGCATATAAAATGTTTGTTGGTCAGTTGCGCAGTCATGTCCGACTCTTCGCAACCCCATGGACTGCATTATGCCAGGCCCCCCTGTCTTGTACTGCCTCCCGGAGTCTTCCCAAGCTCACACCCATCACAATATAAAATGAGAACATACCAAAACAGTCTGAAAGGTACTTTATTATGCCATATTTACAATGAAAACACAGCCCTCAATATGAGTGTACAAAAACTGGGTTTGGTGAAGTTATATATAGGATTATACCAATGTTCCACTGATGCTCCATAAAGTAATTGGTAACATTGTCCTTAAACATGCAATAAATTTCATTCAAACACATAGCAGTCATGGTTCCTTAGCATGCAGCAATTATTCTGTCGCCATTTAGGGTAACAACACTGATATAGTGACCCTCCAATGTCAGTGTTAAAACCAAACACTATTTAGATGTGAGCAGGATTAGCCCAAGGCATTGGGCGTCTAGAAACAAAGGACAAGATGCTCAGCACCATTTCATTTATAAAACTGATAAACTGGGACTGATAATTTTATCTTGCTTAAATGCCAACAACAGACCAGCCTCCTCAATTGTGGCAAATTAATTATAAGATACCAAATAGGTCACACAATAGGTCTGTCCTTCAGCATTCAATAAGCAAGTTCATCCACAGCTACCATTTCCCTCTGCCTAATGTTAAGGCCAGTTCTGTGAAGCAGTTCTAAGACCAACAGCATCTTCAAATAGATTCTGAATATCAGATGCATCAGCATACTATCAAATGTAAATAATTGCTTGTTTCATTATAAAACCTGTAGATGTGATTTGGTAGTCCTTAACTTATGTCCTTATTCAGCAACCATTCAAAGTTACAGTAGTGCCAATCAAAGAGACTTATGACCAGGGCCTAAGTTGTGACTGTTTCAGCATCTCCATGGTCACATGATCAAAATTCAGGCACTTGGCAGCTCACCTGCATTTATGACCACAGGGCTATTTTGACTCCCTCACCCAACTATCTCCCCCTTGTCCATGTCCTTTAGTCCCTCAGCTGACCTTTGCTGTTCCCTTGCTCCCATTGCTGACAAGGTATGCCCAGCTTGGCTTGTAGGATTGACCAAGGATGGCTTTGAACTGAGAAAAGTGGGGGAAAGCCAAAGCAAGCTTTTATTTTTCTTTTTCACACTACAAAGACAGCCCAGGCTCATCCACATGCTCTTACAACCTCTTTTAAAGGGGTGTTCTGTGCACTGTGCCTCAAGGGTTGTTTTCTGTATTTTCTTTTTTTGCAGCACAAATCTTGGTGGATGAAGATGTGTTGTGGGTCCCCACCCAAGGTGAAAGCTGGGTGAGGAGGCGTGAGTGGGTCTTTCCCTCCATCTAGCAGTGAGAGGGATGGGTGTACGGAATGGGCACTGTTCACTGTGGAGAGACAGGAGTACTACAGGCTCTGAGAACATGAGCTGTAGAGCTGGGTGGTCCTGTTTTTCTATCCTTCTTTAGGTTGTGTATTCTGTGTATGTTTGGTTAGGGGGATGGCAGAGCCTATGGCTTGGAGGAGAGGGATGTCGGGGTGTAGGGGAGAACTTCACCCTGGAGGGTTGAAGGCAGGAGATCCAATTTGTGTATAGGGTGCTACAGAAGATGGAGGGCAGGCCGTTACAGGAGAAGATGTCCCCAATGTTTATTATTGGTCATGTGTTCTGACCCTCCTTGCTCATGCCCAATACTTGGACAGCATACCCTTGATGGCCCTGGGGTCCAGGTGCTGCTGGTGAACACCAGATTGGTCAATAATAAAGCTCCTTTAATTTGTGACACCATTGAAAAGGAGCAGGCTGATCTGGCATATATTATTGAGACCTGGCTGGCTCCTGGTGGGGGGTTGCTCTCTTGGATAAGCGTCCAGCTGGGTTTAAGGTTTGGCACCAGCTGAGACCCCAAGGCAGGAGGTGGGGTGGTAGTGGTTATTCGAGAGACTCTGTCTCCAGGTGCCTTGCTCCACAGGTGTCTGCTTGTGAGACCCTGTTCTTGAAATTGGATGCATAGGATCAGTTGGGAATCTTGCTACTGTACCAGCCTCCCTACTACATAGCATCCTCCCTGCCTTAGCGGATCAAGGCCATCTCTGGGCTGGCATTGGACTTCCCTAACTGATGATCCTGGGGGATTTCAATTTGTCATGCTTAGATTTGTCCTCGGGCTTAGCTCAGGAGTTCATGACTTCCACGGCAACCATGGACCTATCCCAGATCATTTTGGACTCTACTCAAGAGAGTGGCCACACTCCAGATATGATTTTCCTGTTGGAGCAATTGCAACTTGATCTGCAGGGGAAAGTTCATTGTCCCCTGTGTCATGGTCAGATCATGCCCTGGTATCAGACTCTCTTATACCACCCTCCTCTGCAGGGAGTTAGGACCTATTGATTTGGTCCACCCACAGCGACTGATGGACCCAGAAAGGTTTCAGAGGGAGCCAGGGGATGTACTGAGGGCATTGGTGCATGGTCCTGCTGAAGTCCTGGAATTGAAGAGTATCTGGGGCTTTGGACAGGATCGCACCTATGTGGCCTCTCTCTACTCATCACACTCGGCACTCCCCATGGTGTTGAAGAAGGTAAAGAGATGCCTAGAGAGTTGCTGGCAGAAATCTGGGGAAGAATCCAACCAAACACAAGTTAGAACTGTGGTTAAGGCTAATCTTATGGTGATAGGAGCAGCAAAATGGAATTATTTCTCTGCCTTATTGCATCGGCAGAGTGTCATCCTTCAGTCCTATTTAATATCACCCGGTCCCTTCTTGGACTTGGGAGATCTTCAGGGACTAGGCAAAAGAGTTCACTGATCATTTGGTACATGAAGTCACTCAGATTCAGTCTCAGTTGGAGGCCGGGCATGAGACAGGTCCTTCTGAGATGCCTGGGGAGGAGTCTTGCCCAGTTATCCAGGAACAATTCCACCCTGCTATGTCTGATGATGCGGACAGGATCCTCGATGTCAGTGTGACCACTTGTCAGTTAGATCCTTGTCCCTCCTGGCTGGTGATGACTAAAAAGTGGTCCATGCAGTGATTACTTTTTCACTGCAAGAGGGGACTTTTCCAGGCCAATTTAAGGAGGCTCTGTTTTGTCCCTTGTTAAAAAAATCTTCATTGGACTCCAATTGTCTGGACGGCTATCATCCAGTCTCCCACCTTCCCTTTTTAGGGAAAGTGGTTGAGAAAATGGTCGCTTGGCAGCTGCAAAGTTTCTTGGAGATAACGGATTATCTGGACCCTTTTCAGTCTGCGTTCATACCTGGTTATGGTACGGTGATAGCATTGATTGTGCTTGTGGATGATCTTTGGTGTGAGCGGGATGGTGGTAGTGCATCCATCCTAGCTCTCCATGACCTCTCAGCGGCTTTCAATACTGTTGACCATGCTATCCTATTGAGTCAGCTTTGGGGGTTGGGGTTGGGTAGTGCAGTTTTGTGCTATTCAACTCCTTTCTTCAAGGCCAGTCTCAATTGGTGTTGATAGGGAAAGGGATGTCCAGTCCTCAATCACTACCCTGTGTCGTATCTCAGGACTCAATACTTTCTCCCCTCCTTTTTAACATTTACATGAAACCATTGGGTGAAATCATCCATTGCCATGGGATGAGGTACCATCAGTACACTGATGATTCCCAGACTTACATCTCCTTCCCTGGTGATTCAAGTGATAATGTCTTGGCCTTGACTCAGTGTCTGGAGACTGGATGGATCTGGATGGAGGACAACAGGCTTTGGTTGAACCCTGGCAAGACTGAGTGGCTTGGGTGGCTGGGGTTTCTAGTCTGGGGTGTTAATATCCTTAACTCTGGATGGGATGGCACTATCTCAGGCAGTTCTGGTGCGTAATTTAGGTGTTCTCCTGGACTTCCACTTGATGAGCAGGTGGCAACTGTGGCTAGGAGAGCCTTTGCGCAACTGCATATCATGTGCCAGTTACACCCCTTCCTAGACCAGGACTCCCTACACTCAGTCACTCATGCCCTTGTCATCTTGTCCTTGGATTACTGTAACTCATTCTACATAGGGCTACCCTTGAAGAGCATCTGGAGGTTGCAGCTGGTGCACAATGCAGCTGTGTGGATGGTTGTAGGAGTCAATAGAATGGCTCATGTCACACCTTTGTTCCGCAAGTTGCATTGATTGCTAGTCTGCTTCAGGTGAGATTCAACATGTTGATTTTGACCTTTAAATGGCATAGAATCAGGTTATTTGAGGAACCATCTCACCCCAATGGGGATATCCCACACCACAAGATCCAGGGGAAGAGCTCTCTTCCGAATCCCATCAGCCAAGGAATTTCAGCTGTCAGGATCTAGAAGAAGAGCTTTCTCGGCTGTGGTTCCTGCATTATGGAACATCTTGCCCCCAGAGGTGAGGTCCATGCCCACCCCTACAACCCTCAGAGAGAGCCAACTGGCATGGGGCTCTGATACAGACACATAATCTTGGAAGTGGCTAATGGCTTAATTGTCATCTCCTTCGTATATATTTTTATTTGCCTGCTCCTTCCTGATCAGTTTATTTTAATGTTTTTTAGCTGTTCTGAGATGTTTAAGTTGTTTTTATGAGTTGTTTTTATTGTAAGCTGCCAAGAGTCATTTTTTATTTTGGCAGCATATAAATGTGATAAATAAAAACATTTTTTCCACCATTGTTAAATGAATCATTGCAGTTGTTAATTGAATCACATGGTTGTTAAGTGAATATGGCTTCCCCTTTTGAGTTTGCTTGTCAGAAGCTGGCTGAGAAGGTAATGAATGGCAATCATGCCCTGGGATACTGCAACGATCCTAAATAGATGCCAGTTGCCAAGCATCCAAAATTAATCACATTACTGTGAGGATACTGCAATGATTGTAAGTGCAAGGACTGGTAATAAGTCACTTTTTCCATTGCCATTATAACTCTGAATGATTGTTAATTAATGGTTGTAAGTTGAGGACTACCTATATTAAGAGAAAAAAAATAAAAATAAGTCTTTGTCAGAAGACTCTTCAAAATTATTCAAAGACAATACAACCTATCATTAGTTTGCAGAAATCTCTCCCAAGATTCTTTGCCTTACTAAAAAGAGATTATTAGAAGGTAAGTCTTCAATATAAAATAAACCATTTAATAAAATTCTTCTTAAGATTTTCAAGGTTTTATATTTCCATAGAGAAGAAAAGAAAAAATACAGTGGGCAGAAATACTCACATTTTATATCACATAAATAAATAAAGGCAAAACATATGCCAATTGTTAAATGCCTTCTGCCAAATACTTTCTATGCCTAGCCCATTATATTACAAAAATTACACAAAAAACCTGAAACAGAGTGAAAGTAACTTATTTCATGCTGCCAAGGCCATTAGTGAAGAGTATGAGTTTCTAAATCTGCATCAGCGCCCAATGTTCTGAATCTCAAGGGGCCACTTATACCAGCACATCCAGGATTACTTAGGAGAAATAAAAAATATACACAGCTTGCTTGAGGCACTCATTACTCCTCTTTAAATGTGACAAGTTTCCCAAGTGACAAACAATATTCTGCTAGGGAAGATACCATTACAGTATGATTAGAGAAAGAAAGAACACATCCCTCAGCAAGAAAAAACAACTGAGGTCATTGAATGAACAGGATCATCTTGAAGGCTTGCCAGGGGCTTAAACCTCAAATTTTCCTTGATAGTACTGATTTTCAGCATTTAACCTGTTTCAAGTGCACTGAGGAATACATTAACTGCTATTTTCATGAAAATCCTATATTTCCATCTGATAGTAGTCAAAATGGATTGCCCAAGATATCAGCAGAACTTTTCCAACCAAAATGAATAACAGAATCAAAACTTCAAGACTCACATTGAGAAGAGTACCAGATAGGAAATGACTGGATTTTGCAAACAATATTTGTGAGCTGTTGCTAACCAAACATCTATCCCTTTGAGGTTTTGGCTTCCAAAATCTTGCTAAAAAAACCATGTGGCTTTTGTTATTCCATGTAGCATTTGTCATACATATTTCTCTATGGATATACAATATAAAAAGTAAATTATACCACTGATTTCCTTGGGGCGAGTAGATGTTTCCATCTCTAAAAGAAAAGCAGCCTAATTAAGGATTTCATGACTATATTAATAAGTATGGTGGAGCCATTAAGTACAATAGCATTGTGACAGCAACATATTGCCTTAATTAATACTAGATAGACCTGAAATTTTGGTTCATATAGTATCCTAGATATTACCTTAGGGAGCAGGAAAATCCCTCATCTCTGAAATATAGCATAACAAACTTGCTAATAAGAAGAAGAGCATACAGAATAGAATTCCAATCTTCCTTGAAGAATGACAAGATGAACTCACTTAATGATGCCATAAATTCTACATGAAAAATGGTTCATTAATACTGAAGTCTCTGACTTCTGTAAATAGCAAGTTTCCAAAACTAATGTCCCCTTTCCTAGGTCAAAGATACAGAGAAGTACAGTAATCCCATCTTATTTAGTCAAATATCCAAATGGGACTACTCTCAAATGATGTAACAATTTAATCTGATATGCTCTTACTTGGGAGTAAATGAAGGGAGTATTATTCTTTCAAATTGCTAATATGTATAGTTATAATTTTAGAAGGATTATAGACACGAGTTTTTCCTGGAAACAAATCAAAATAGTAATTAACATTATTGATTCAATGACACTGACTAATTGTTTTTTATTAATAAGGTATCTTTTTGAATGTATTTTTATAGTTGCCTGCCTCAAGCAGTACTTTTATTAATCCTGAATCCTACTATTCAGATTCACTGGGTAACCCTCAGTTCTAATTTTATAGAAGTTTAACTTTACTTTAGAATCTGGACATTATTCATTTGTTGGTGTTGTTTTTAATCAATATTGAAAAGGATGAGCAATATCATCTCATATGATATTAAGTCTTGCTTAAGTCTTCTCTAACAGCACTTATCAAAAAGAAAAATTCTGCCAACAGTTTTAATGATCTTAAGGAATATGATTAAAATTACATAGATACTGATTATTAAAAACATATAGTAAGTTCCAACGAAGAGAAATGGAAATCTTGACTGCCATATATCTGCTCTTTCCTCAGAAATTGAAACTACTTTAAATTTCATACCTCTGAATTTCATTATCTGAGTTTGCAAACGGAAATTATGGACAATCCTGCCTGCATATCTGAATCTTTGGTGAATAAAGTTCTACGGGTGAACTAAACCGAAAAGAAAAAATGCATGTATATATTATATCAAGGGTTGGAAAAACAAACTTCTTTCTATTAATGGAGTATGATAGAAATAAACTGTATCTAGATTGCCTAAAAGAAAACCTTGTGAGCACACCAGCCTCATGATGTACGTTTCCAACTCTACACAAAACCAAACAAACAAATAACATCTTAGCTAATATACTGCCTTATCCATGATATTATTAACAGTCCTATTGCATCCAATGATCCAAATGAGACTTTTGAGTTTCAAATAGACCATAGTGAATAAGAAGTTTAGGGAATCCAAAGTTAGATGGAAAATCTGAAAATCTCTTTCACTGCAATTCAAATCCATTTACAAATACAATTCCTTACAAGTAATCTCAGCTAACAGGTTTGGTAGTCCTATACTGTCTGAAGTCATCATTATCTTTCCATTCCTTTCATTGCCCCCTCATCATATGTCTAGGACTCATTTAGCAATGATATCAGGTAGTCTCCTCTACCTGCTTGCAAAACTACCAGTTTATCTGAGATGGGCTTCACTTGTCTAACCACAGGGAAGACAATGACATGTTAGCTTCTACTTTCACCTCTGATTTATAAAATAGCCCAATGGCATTCAAGAGCAGAAGTTGAAAAATGTATTTTGGACAGCACCACATTGAAGATCCAATCTATGGGGGCCAGTGGCAAAACGCTCTATTTCAGGATGTAGGAAATCAATGGCAATGTTATTTATATCTTACAGAAAACCACAATCTTCAACATGATTCCAAAGATCTGGTAGAAGTGCTCAGGACATCCTGATAAACCCCAAAGGATATCCAGATGAACAACACATGGATAGGAGATATGGGCAGTGATGGCATAATGTCACTGGAATTTGCACAGGGAATTTTTTAGCCCAGTTCTGAGAATTATTCAAAATGGTACAAGGGGCTTAATTTTGCATCTTAAAAGTCCCACAGCAGCAAAAATTTATATTTTCAGGTGAGAGATTAATAGCAACAATTATATCAATTTTATACCTCAAGATAAACATAATCCATAAAACTGTACTAAAAATGTTGACATTTAAGATGCTCTGCTAGGTTCCTAGGACTTCCCAATGCACAACATGTGGACTATGGTTGCCCACCCCCTCCCAAAGAGACAACTTTGTCACCTCTAAGAGGAGATGTCACTCTCAAAGAAGAGGATGAACAAGATACAGCGGTGCCTCACAAGATGTGACTAATCCATTCTGGAAGAACTCTTAGCGCGAAATGCTCTTCTATTGTTTTCCCATTGAAAACAATAGAAAATCGGACGATCCGTTCCACGTCCCCAAAAATATTCGCCAAAAATCATTTTCAACAGAATTTGATGTAGAAATGATTGTCCCTAACATCTGAAACAAGTAACCATGATTAACAC
>JANHZU010006954.1:0-13199 GCA_032468055.1 Acrochordus granulatus | reverse complement strand
GTTACTTGTTTCAGATGTTAGGGACAATCATTTCTACCTCAAATTCTGTTGAAAATGATTTTTTGGTGAATATTTTTTGGGGTATGGAACGGATTATCTGACTTTCCATTGTTTCCTATGGGAAACTGCATTTCTCTTTACGAGCATTTCGCGTTAAGAGCGTTCTTCCTGAACAGATTAATCTCGTCTTGTGAGGCACCACTATACTTAGTTTTTCACACATGGCTTCTCCATTTTGGCTTTTTTTTGGAAAATAAATTATGACATGGTGTAATAAATCATGTGTTGTTGTCCATCTGAAGTTATATTGACCTACTTTTCAGAACTGCTAAGGATCAGATGATTTTTACTATGTCTTGTTACATAAAACCATAGAACTCAAAAAAGAGTGTACTTTCTTTTTCACATATTATATATTCTGTAGATGATCACCTTGAGCTTCTTTAAACTCTCAGTGAGAAGTATCATTGGCCTTTTTTTCCCAGCTTTCAACTAGTCTGTGAAAAAGTAATAATATGATGGATAATTTCCAATTAAAATCCTGGCTGTTCTCCTCTACCAATCACTTTTTACTGGTATTTTAATATATTCACATAATACCTATACCAGTAGAATACCAGCTACTAAATCATTCTAGATTTTATTTGTATTTTAAATTGATAATTTCAACTTTTACACTGTTTAGAACTGGTGCATAGCTAGAAAAATGAGATAAGCATTTTGCTAAATAAATATCTATGCATGTAAGAAATTGTCCAGCTATTGTCTGACCAGAGGAGTTCATCAGGATTTGAAATGAATGTGTTTTTCCACCTAATTTTCAATTTTTCTATGGGATCCTTTAACTGCACAGCATATTGGAAGAATGTATAGCATCTTCTAGGATGATTCAATCATTGTTGTATATATATTGTATTAATTAGGTCAAGCTTTGTATCACTTCAATAATTATTGAGTGATGTAGAAGATTCTTTAAGCCATTAATGATAAACCACCGATAACTTAACACTGAGCAAAATAATTATCTTCTATCATACAAACATCATAATGTGTGAACGAGACAAGCATGTGATTCTTGTCAGAAGAGGTGCTACAGAAATCAAGTGAACTGAACCTTCTTGTTACATGCACTTCTGCTTACCCATTTCTTTCCATATCTTTGCTGGTGAAATATGGTGCACAAACAAATCATCCACCAGGTGTATGAACTCACATCACCATTGCCCAGGGGACACCAGGGAGGCTCTTTACATGTCCCTGTAGTTTTCCCATCAAGGTAGTACCCATTCATCTCTCATTTGCAGGCTTTTGAACGCTAGGTTGGCAGAAGGCTGGAGCAAGTGACAGGATCCCACCCCACCACGCAGTGGGAACTGGGTCTCAAATGCAGGCCTGCAAGTTGTCAGCCCCAGTGTCCCAACCACATGAGCCACCATGCTCCCAATCTAAACTTGACATTGGATAAAACAATTTCACAAGTAAAATACTTAATAAATATTGCATGATAGAAATTATTATGAATAATAAATTAATAATTTAATTTATTCATAATAATGAATGTAATTATTTAATTAATTTAATAATTGGTATTAAATTAATAATAATTAAATTCATTATTATGAATAATGAATTAAAACCCAGTAACTGATTTATTTCTAAGAACCTTGTTTCTGTAGCCATAGTTTGATTATTGCCATTATAATCTTAGGAATTGCATCTGCAAATAATTTTTTTATATTCTCAGAAGTATCTCTTCCTGGTTTAAATTTTAAAATGGGCCTTATAACTTCCTGTCAAAGACTCTTATAAAATTCACAATATAATAAAATATGATCCATTGTTTCAGGATTAGTATCATTACAGGGACAAAATCTTTGAGAGATAGGAATTTTTTTTACAACTACAATATAGCATATTTGATGGTAACACAACTTGGCTTTTGAAAAGGCTATTCTGTATTTACTAAAATATAAGCAATTCAAATACTTAGGGACTTGAAAAATATATCTAGAATTAATTCTATAATAATATCAAAAGGGATAAAGGTAGTTTATATTGCAGCAACTGCTGACATCTGAAAGAAAAGAAACAATAATTTAATGCTTCCCTGAGTTTGCATGAAAATGAATTTTGCTCTCAATTCTCATCTCTATTTTGCTATGTGACTGAATTAAAAAAAGTATATATTTCTTAATTAAAAATTCCCATGCACATTCTCAAGGATATAGCAACCAATATGTCAATCAGTCTTTAAAACAATAAGAAATTGTTCTAACTCAGAAAGTAAAAATGCAACAGTAATTATAATTTATGTTGGCAGTAAATGAAAATTTGCTGTCTCAGCAAATTAGCCAGCCATAAAGTAAGAAAGGGAGGTACAGATTGCAACTGAACTTTTTCAAATATGTAACTTTTATATGTGTGTGTGCATACAATATATATATAATATATATAAAAATAATATATATTGTTTAGACGTCCTCTCATATAAACAATTCCATTTCAACCACAACTATTTTAAAATCTGTAAGAGCTTCTTGTTCTTGTGCACCAATTGCAATCATGCCAGCCTTATTCCTGTTTAATTAGGGTCTAAAAAGCAAGAAAAAGAAGATATAGGTAGTCCCTGATTTACAACTGATCGCTTAGCAACTGTGTGAAGTTATGACATACCTTCCTAGAACTACTTATAACCGGATTTCAAAGTTCTGATGCTCCCCTACTTGCAGTCATATAATCACATTTTGGGCATTTGGCAACTACCCCACATTTACACCATTTACTGCATCCCACAGTCAATCACAATGATTTTAGGCAATTTTTGCTGGACACCAGCATTTACTTCCCACTTCTGGTAAAAAAGAGTTCCCATTGGTTATAATGAATTCATTTAACGACTGCAGCATTTGCTTAAACAACCACTGCAAAAAAAAGTTGTAAAATTGAGTACAGTCATGTGACAGCCCACTTTATGACTTACAATCATAATTCTGTGCTCAATTACAATTGTAAGTCAAGAACTATCTGTAAACTCATTTGAAATAAAATCTATAAATGGCAATTAAGAATACTAAATAATAAAAGAATAATCAGTAGATCTTGAACCAAATAATACTGGCTGTTATTGGACTTCACACAAGGTATGGTAATATAATTAAACATTAAATTATAGTTCACAGAAAGCCACAACTAAGATGACTTGCTTTACTGTAGATAAGATAGAAGCCAAATATATATAGAAGACCTTTTTATTGCAATCACTAAAATTATTGTAGATGATTGTAGACTTATTGTAGATTTAAATGATAGGTCTCATCTTTTCAAGTGAACAGAAATTTGGCCATATTCTTCCCATATTGACAATGGGGGACATCTGTTTTTTTATTTGCATAATCATTTTGTCTAGCCTGAGATATGCTTTGCAAGCTTCAACTCTTACATTGATCCCTTGTGGCAATTCTCAACAAGCAGAAATCTATACACGTTGAGCATAGATGCAAGTTGTGGAGTGAAGAAAAATGACTATTCTTCACAAAGTTTAGAGAATTACAAGAAGAGGAACATATGAAATGGATGGAGAACATTAAAGAGGTGACAGGATTATTATTTTAACAAACTGAATTTCGTTTTTTCTGTCATGGAAAAAATATAAGTCAAAAGAAACATAAGTAGGAAGTAGGAACAATACCTTAATAGGTATTGCACAAATTTACCTCTTTCTTTTTCCTTTCTTCTTCCTTCCGTTTCTTCTCTTCTCTTATTTGAGCCAACCGTTGTTTTTTACGTTCTAGCTCTGCTTTTAAGTCACTCTTGTCTGACATGATGATTCACTGGTTAAGAAGAAAAAAAAAGATTTCATTGTTGAATACTAAGAAATAAATTTATTTTACCTCCTTTGAAATACTGATTGATTGATTGATTGATTGGCACCTAGAATAGGGAAAGAGTTCCAATGTGATTGGAAGCATTCCTTGATAATAGCCTGGTGATACTGGAAAATGTTAAACAAATATAAAAAGAGCAAAATCAACAGCATGCTGATTTTAAAAAACAATTTGATATTTTCTCAGTAGCCCATTTTTAAATACTTCACCTTCTTAGACTATGCAAAACTAAATTTAACAGCTCTGATAGGGATGTACAACTTTTTCTAGGTCAACTTAACTTTTTAACTTGCTTGGCCAGTGTGATTTGCAAGAGGCTTTCAAGAATGTCCTTTAGAAGCATAGGAGATTGAATTGTAGTCCTTGGCCTCCCAAAAATTGCTCAACCCTATTTTGCAAATATAATTTGCTAAATTTTTGTTTAATCCAGGATTCTCTAAAATAGTCACTACTAACTCCCAATGGTTGATGGTACTATCTGTTGTTGTTATTTATAGTATTAATTAAAGTAGTATTTATTAAATTATTTTTATATAATAAATGTTTGGGGGTTGATGAACAATCTGAAAGTTCATGAAGGTTCATGAAGGTGGTAATGAGGAATTGGGGATTCCTGATTTAATTCTTTGATTCTAATATCAGATGTTGCTTTCCAGTGAACCATGTGTACAGTTTCCAAACTTTACAGGATACAGTCTGAAAAATAACCAACTTCCAATCTGCATGTTAATTTTGGAAGTGCAAATTAGACTGGCAAGAGTATAAATATGGGTGTAAATTTCTTCAGCCATCTCAACTAATTGAAGCTAGCTTTGGAAATACAATCCCTCTCAGTTCAAATTGTCTCCCTTGATTGATTGATTAATTGGTTGATTGGTTGATATTCATAGTGACCACATAGATTTTCTATATAACAAAATTCCAACTACATATACTTTAACTGTGACTATACAGCCAATCAGCATTATTTTAGCCATGAAGAATTATATTTCTGACTCACTTCTTTTTTTCTCTCAACCTGTATCTTGATATCCATTCCTATATGTTCTCGACTGAAGAAAAAATCAATTAGCCTTAGTTGTGATTACTGTAATGTCACAATCACAATGCTCCTTAACTTTTAATAGGGAAAAAAACAGAATTCAAGATAAGGAAAGGCTAAAGAGAAATAACAGTTTCAAGAACTCCAACAAGTAACAGTGTTATTACTGATTTACATCCAGCACAACGAAGCAAAAATTCCATCAAAGCGACAGAGAGCTTGGGGAAAGGGCCAATTATTTCACTTTGAAGCATTGCACAAACACACCAACAGAGTTTTGAAGCAATCAGTGTACATGCTGCCAAAGGCTATTATCTAAGAAGTCCAAGAGGAATTCAGTAAAAAACTTAGTTTTTAGAATTTGTGAAGTTTGGTCAGACACATCAGAAAAGTATAGTAATGAGGGAGAATCAACTTTTTTTCTTTTTGTACTAGGGATATTTTTATACTAGGCTTTTATTGTGCAAATTGCCATGCTTTATTCATGGGATCCAAAGCATCTAAAAGTAAGACAAAAACCAGCAGGTTAAGCTTCAAGTGAAAGAATTAGATCTGAAATCAGGAGAAATTTCCTAACTATAATAATAATTTAGCAATGGAGTAGCTGCCTCCTGAAGTTGTGGGTGCTCCATCACTAAAAGTTTTCAAAAATTAGACAGTTATTTGTGCAGGATAGTCTGAGGATTCCTGCACTGGGCAGCGGGCTGGATTAAAATTTCCAAGGTCTCCTCCAAGACTATAAAGCTATTATTTTATTTGCTATCCAGACTGCTACATTCAGCTTGTAACCTTCCCATATTTTGCTATTGCTTTTTAAATCTTTTGTCTCTTCCACAAACAAATCCAGTATGAGAATGAAAAAGTGGAAGCATACCACTTTCTCCTTCTCACATTACTACTTTATACATATTTTATTGTTGTATTTCTCTTTCCCTCAGAGGATAAATAGTCATCTATCTAGAAATGATCTAACTCATTGCTGGACTACAACTTTCAATAAATCCAACTAGGATTGGATGCTGGAAGTTGTTACTCAGCAGCAGTTGGAATTCCATAAGTTGTCTACTGCCTATCCTTCAAGTTATTGTCAAGCACTCTTGATGAGAGCTCAGCTCTAAATCAAAAACTCCTGTTTTACACGGCTTAATTAAGCTGCTACCTGTTAACTTTCCTACAAGGATCTGTAAAAATTCTCATTAATCCAGGTCATGATCTGTAGCAAAAATTGCAAAAATTTGCAAAGTTTTTTAAAAAGCAACTGGACTTCTATTTAAAGATGTATTGGAGACATTTCCCTTTTATCCAGAAGGCTTTCTCGATCTATCTAAAAAAGGAATGTACATTTTTAAAAAAGGGGGGCAGGATAAGAAAACACAGCAAGTTTTCACACAGACAGTGTGTAAAGAGAGTAGTGTATTCCAAAAAAAGGGACAAAGAAACTTAGAGTTTCACATAGCAAGTTGTCTGTGAAGACTCTCACTCGTCCAGGGTAATTGCATCGCAACAAAGTTTAAAAAACAGGCATCTGGACTGGATTTTTCTCAAGTGGTAGAGCAATAAGGATTTGAGAAAGATTACCTTTAAGGGGCAGCACAATAACATTTCACAGCCTCCTAAACAGTTCTTTTTTTGTAAATGATTTAATACTGTTTTATAAATTGAAGGCAATTGGAATCTGGTTGCTCCTCCTGAATAATTGATGGATTTAAAGTCTTAATATACACTGTATTGATTATTTGATTCCTTTCGAAAGTCAGTTAGTTTCTTTGTCAATTATCTGGAATTCTTTTGAAGAAATGAAACTCCAATTCTAAGACAAAAATATATACATACAATATATGTTTAAAAAAGTAAAGGTTTCCCTGCCAGTCATGGCTGACTCTAGAGGATGGTGCTCATCTCTGTTTCCTAGCCAAAGAGCTGGTGTTTGTCCAAAGACATTTCTGTGATCATGTGATCATGTGGTTGGCACAGAATGCTGTTACTTTCCCAGCAAAGGAGGTACCTATTTATCTACTTGCATTTTTACATGCTTTCAAACTGCTAGGTTGGGAAGAACTGGGCAGGAACAGGATCTCACCCCATTATGAGGTGGCACTTGGATCTAAAACTCAAACAACTTCCTTTTCAACCAACAAGCCCAGCATCTTAACAACTCGGCTACTGCACCCTAAGTGTCATTAATAGAATCTTGCAAGTCTGAAGATACAAATCCCTCATCATCTCTTTTTTGAAGCCTGATAAATTAGGCAAGATCCTTTCTGAATTTCTTTCTCTCCCATTATTCAACTAAAGACTCCCCTCCACCTTATCTGATAGATCCCTAGGCAGCAATAATGGAAAAAGTCAGTTGCAATTTTTTGTGTAATTTATAGTGGAATCACAGTATATTATGTAGTGTTAGGAACATATAGTTTGGAAGGACCCAGAAATTAGCAAGGTATCATAATTGTTGAGCAGAAACACAAAGAAGAAAATTGAGGCAAGCAAGTAGGTCTGAAACATGGTTTGTCCATTTTGTCTCTATTCTTATTTTTTTATGTAATTTATATGCCACCAAAATCCGGAGACTTATAAGAGCCTTGTCAATATTTTGTCACTATAATATCAGCAAGCAATATTTATACTATAAAAGAAGCAGAGGTACCTACTTTATATGGTTCACAAAAATATTCAAAAAGAGGGCAATTATTTTATTAAGCCAAGTCAAAAGTCACTGAAAATCATATTTTTATGTTCAGTGTGTTTCAGAAAGTAGCTTTGGAAGGAAGAAGAGAAAATCAGATCTGGGATGGAGAAGGGGTGAAAAAAGTAGGGTCACACTGTCACACAATCTCCCAGCCTTTCATATATATGGCATGATATTGCATGCATGAAGTATGAAAGAAGCTGCCACATATTTAAATTCAGCCATAACTCTTGATTTGTGATGGGTACAGAATGCTCTTTGGATTGTGAACAAGCATTAAAGTTCAGTTTAAAAAAACATAGCCAGTATAGCTGCTTCTTTTTCACAGCTTCTTTTAGATGTTACATTTTAATTGTCATGCTTTCATAATTTGATTTTTTATGCATTACTCATACCATGGATCTTATTTGGAATGCATATAAATGATATAAAATAAATAAAATATAATAAATTATCCTAAAGATGAGCTTGGATAGGTTTTCTGATGTTTGAATAGACAGAAAATTGCTGCTTTAATCAAGATGTTGAAATTAGAGTATTGTAGTCAATTCTTTGGTTTTTAGGATTTCTAGGATCCTGTACATGTAGAAAAAAATCAGTCCAGAGTTACATTGCAAGATGAACAGGATCTTTCTCACACAGGCTAGTTTTTTGTGAGATTTTCTTTCCTGGGATTGGGGTAAAGGAATTGGATATTTTTTAAAAAAAGAGTTCTTGTATTCTTCTAATACAGTTCTTGTGTGTTCCACAACTCAGATGGAGAGAAACTTCCCATCAATTTTTAGCAAGAGTGATAAGAGGGAGTTCTGGAGGCCACATAAAGAGGATGTGAGGTCAATAAGGGCTCTTGAGGCCCAGCTTTCACATATCTTTATAAAAGAAGACACATCAAACCTACGATAACATATTGCAGTATGGGGTCCTCCCTTATGCATCTTACTTATTTCTCCATAAAAGTCAGCCTATTCTGCATGATGGAACCATTTTGACTATTTAAATAACTCTCTCACACTTGAACAACTACACTGTAAAGAAAAACAACTGAATTCAAATCTCATTACTAGATTATTGCAATCTGTTTTCACTCCTATTGAACTTTTCCAATCTAACAGTTAGTTTTTTCAGGTACATATCTGGAAGAAGAAGCCAAAATTAGCTGATGTTTAAAACAGAGACAAAAAGCAGGCCTGGAATGCACATTCAAAGCATTTAAACAAATCTCCTTTGCAGAATTATTCAGACACTGCACTTTTTTTCATTAATAAAGTCATCTGCTTTTCTTCATATACAAAAAGTAGAAGGGAAATAATGGGAAGGCTCTCCTCCCAACCATCTGAGCACAAATGCAAAATGATACCACTTTTTATGTCGTCCATGTATAAGGCTATACCCATCAGCACATTTTTTTAATAATTTCTATTTGAAAGGATTAGGAGCACTATTTGTTGATATCAGCCAAGTAGAATAACAGTTTTACAAGTTCTAGAATTTTTTTATATAGTGTAATATTAAAAATGCAATCATGTAATTGGTTGTTGATTTTTCCCCAAAGAATATTTAATGAACTGCATCTAGCAGTCTTTCATTGACAGACTTTAGACAAAATGATGGAAAGCAGGGGATGGCAATCTTTTTGCAACATGGGAGAGATATGATTGATGCTAATTTTCCCCTTCTCTGAAGTCACGCCTTCCCCTTACCTCCCATCAATCTATATTGCAAATATTTACAGATAACTTGGCATTTAATTAATCTTTGCTATGATGGCCTAAATGTATTATTTTATGTGTTCCCAATGTAAAGGAATGGATGCACTGCCTCACCACTGAAAGTATATCATTATTGAAGGCACAGAGAAATATCTTATAAAGATTAATATTGGGGGAGTCTTTTTTGTAGGCTTTTCTAGAATTTTATTTTTATTGAACACAATAAAAATAAATTATAGTGATAGATGGTGTCTATGTAAGTGAAAGAAGAAAAGGCATAACATAAAAAGGAGAGTCAATACCAAAACAGATCATATGGATGTCTAGTCACATTCAGATTAAATTCCCAAGATGCTAACTAAAATGAGATGAGGTTCAGAATGGCTTCTGAATGCAGACTGGGGATTCAATTGGGTTTAGGAACTTGTCTCATAATCATAACTTGAAATAATGGTTTGTAACAGATTTACTTATCTAAACCACAGTTCAACTTATTATCTGAGAAAGAGATAATGTGTGATAAATTCTCCATTCTGATTTCTGGCCAGAGAGATAGAAAACTACAGTGGCTTCAATAGGCAGCTACTTTAGCCATCCTGCTGATTTCACTGCTCCTGTAGGTTTTTTTCATTTTCACAAGTGAGCAGGAATTAAAATGAGGACTTAAAGAGAGTGCAGAGTCATCAAGAACTCTTCTTGTTGTTTACAAAATTCTTAAAAAATTAGTTCCATCATCACAACATATTTGAAAGAATCATCTTCAGGATGGAGTTAAACCTATTTATTAAAAAACATATGATTTTTTTCCTGTTAATGATTCTGAAAACCATTGAATTGGAAAAATGGATCTAATTTGGAAAAATTAGAATTTTCTGGAAATGCTAGGTACCAGAAGATTGATTTATGCAATGTAAAAAAAAAGTGTAGCTTTTGTATCAGGAACATATCCAATACAAGGATAGTTGGAATATCATTTAGTAGGTTTTATATCCTAATGCTTGTGCTGAAGGATCAAATTTGCAATTTATATTCTATTTCTATTCCCCTCATCATTTTTTTAAATATACGTGGTTACGTTTTGCAGAATCATCATATTTTTAGTATTGGAATGATGATACTAAATATTATCTAGAACAACTCCAGTTTTGACCCAGGCAACTTGTAAGTACAGCATATTAGATAGTTATCTAATAGATAGTTATCCAACTTCTATTTAATGCCTTCCGGAAGCTGACCAATTCCAATCATTACCTCTAGTATTATTCTGCAGAGCAACAGAAAATCATTTATGACAGTTGCTGAATGCTTTGTTATTTTAATAGCCATTTACATCTTAATGATTTTTTTCCCAATTGATATGCCAACAACATGTTTATACTTAAATTCTTATAACTCCTACTAAGGGACCTTTGACTTTGCTCAATGGGAACTATGACAGTTGAAGTCCAGGGCAACCAGATGGCAGAGGGCCCTTTTAATCCACTTGGAGTTAAACCTATTATTAAAAAAAATGATTTATTACAAAATATCTTCTGTGCACAAGAGGAAATATTTAGGGCCACATCTCTGCAAGAAGTGAAGCTGATATGGGCCAGGATCAATGGAACACCTTGCCTCTAGAGATGTGCCTAGCACCTTTCTGTTGGTTTTCTATAAAATAGAAAAGGCAGTAATTTTTTTTAAAAAAAAAGGTGGTTGGAGGCCATTTTGCTTTAAGTTATTGGGTCGCTGGGAGGCCATATTTATCTCTTATTTGCTGTAAGACACCAGGCACTGTCAGACCTGGGCAATTTAGAAATACTTATAAAAATAAATGTGTAAATAAAGCCTAGAATCACAAAAATATGCCTAATACCTTTTGATTACTCCATGTCTTTTCTAATTCCCTATTTGGATTAATCTCTTTCCTATCAGAATAAACTGAGTCATCCTCTAAAGTAATGTTTCTCAACCTTAGCAATTTTTAAGATGTGCAGACTTCAGCTCCTGGCTGAGGAATTCTGGGAGTTGAAGTCCACACATCTTGAAGAGATTGAGAAGCACCACTTTAAAGAGTAGTATTTCATATCTTCCTGCCACTAAGTACTGACTATGACAAGTCAGAACAAGAGTATGGCTGAGCTTCCTCTGTAGGAAGCTGGGATGTAGCATGACTTAAAGCAATGTCCAGTCTGACCAAACCATCATATCCATAAATGAAAAAAGCCAACTTAACCTGAACTCTTTATCAGTATAGGGAGTGCCCAGATCATCCTCTTCTGGAAGATACTCCCACTTCAGAGACAGACTTTTGAATGCCAATCTTGAAACAATCAATATTCTGCATACTTTCATAACCAGTTCTAATCATTCTTCTCCAGGGGGTGGAAGCAGGGAGAGAGTGTGTGTAATAAATGCACTCTAAAAATTCCTGAGCCACCATCTCCTTGCCAGTTGATCCCCTTAAAACCATCTTGGAGTCCAGACTTGCAATCATGAATCGCATTTAGGTAACTGCAATTTAGGTGTTTAGGTAACACCTTCCCTCCGAACCACTATCTAGGCAGATACACCCCGAAAAACAACTCAACTGCAGCATCTTTCTCCGGGCTTAAAGGGCAGAGAAAACGGATCAAGGAGGGAGGGAGGGAGGACGGACGGAAGGGCATCACCTACAAGAGCCAAATTCATCCCGGTGGCTGGGCTGGCATTACCTTGCTCAAGGATTTCTCCGAGGCTGTCTTGCTGCTCGGGGCAGCCTCGTGCGGAGCTAAGGCGAGCAGGAGGCGCTCAGAGAGGCGGCCGAGCGAGGCCGCGGGCCAGGCGGTGGCCAGCTCCTACCGCCGGGAAGAGGATGCTCGGCTGCTTCGCGCTGCCGCCGACAGCAGAGAGCCCGGCACCGCCGCGACGGCCGCCTCCGACAGAAATGTGCTGCCTCACGCCGCCAGGCTCCGCCCCGGCGCGGCCCTTCCCTCCCACCTCAGTTCTGGCTCGGTCTACTCTTCCTCCCTCTACCACGCTAGAGGGAGACTCTAGCCGGAGAGGGCTAAAATAACGCAACCCGCAGCCAGCCGTAGGTCAATAGGGAGAGGGGCCGCCCGGCCTCAGCGTTTGCAGGAAAAGGAGGGAGCTTCGCGGCTTCTGTACAGTAAGAGTCGCAGACTTAGGGTGGGTGCTGTCCCAAGTGCTGCAGACAGCTTGGTTTATTCTGGAATGGCCTTAATTCGTTCTTGTTACTGATGGTGATCCAGAAATCCACCTTCAGTCTATAGCTCTGTAGTGTTTTTTCAATGTATCTTCCCTTTTTCTTAACTATAAGTTCCAGGACACTCTGTAACAATGTGAACTGGCAACATAGGAGCCCTACACACCATTGCACTCTTCAGATTGTTAAAAACCCTTTTAAGCCAGCCAAGCTCATTTTAACTGCCATTGACCTCAAAAAGCTGAAAACCACGCAAGTCAATCAATACTTCCTCCAACAAGCTAAGTTTATATCCACTATAGATGCTGAGTCAATTGCAGGACACATAGGCCACCTTGAGGATGTGCACTCAAGAGATTCTTCTTGACTCTTGACTTCTACATAAAAAATGTCTGTATCAAAATTTGTAATTGTGTCAGTTGGACAATCCATTTATGTGGGGGTGTGAGAATGCAATAATCAATTACATCTCCTAAGTACCATTATCTGAACAGGGAGGCCAAGCACCTTAGTTTTGGTGCATGGGATTCCAGTACTTGATTTAAAATAAGTCTTGTTAACATATTAAGCCCCCCAGTGAGGCACTATCTTGCTGTGTTTGGGGGGCTTGCATGCTCTGAAGAAGATGAGAGCTCTGCCAGAGGTTCAACCATACTGGAAAGGTCTCATCAGAGGAGCCAGACGAAGAGTG
>JANHZU010006953.1:291273-301455 GCA_032468055.1 Acrochordus granulatus | reverse complement strand
TTTCCTTTGCTGTAGATAAACTACAATAAATTATACCAAAATATGATCCTGACTCATATTTCAGATTCTGTTTTCACTTATGTAGTCTTAATTTCATAAAATCCAAATAGTCTGCAAAGTTTAGGGATGCATGTAAAAACATGCTTAGCTGGAACTTAAAGACCTTTTTTGAAAGGTGTCAAGTTGCTTGCAGCTGAATACATTCAGACAGTAACCATCATGGAAGATTTTAGATCAGTTGTTAAATTCTAAGGTACTGAATTATGTTTCTCAATAACTTTGGTTAAAAAGATTACCAGCCATGGTACCAAGTATAATTGCTCAACTATAGCAATGAAAAAATTAATATTTATTTAACTCCTAAGTCTGTCAACTGCTTTTCCTTGGGAGCAGGAATTTTACAAGGCTGCTGGCAATTTTCTTCTTGTCAAGGAATTAAATGCAGGGAATGTATGGACTTTGCTAGTTATCTAGGAGATATTCCTTATAAATGCATGTGTTATTCAGTTTATGCACTTGTTAACTGCCTGGAGCATGGTGTACCTTCTCCTGTTTATCCTAATCTTGGTTTTTGATCTGTAACTGAGGATGTCTCAGGACTCACTGCTATGGATGGATTACTATCACATTAAAGTTGAATTTCTTGCTGCATCTGGTTGAGGATGATCTGCCCAGAAAGCTGTTAGATCCAACTAGATTCTGACAAGCCTTCAGTGATCCCCCAGGGATTCTGTTGATGCCTTGGGTAGAACCTGAAATAAGAAATGTACTAGAACAGTTGACACAATTTCTTGAAGAGCTCTCTCCAACTCAGGGGCCTTTTCAACAAGCCAAGATTTCATCAAAATGATGAAATTTATGTTGTGACATCATGATACATGCTTGGCCCCTTATGTACTTGCACTTAATGTCGCAATGGAGTTACAAAACGGACAGAGGTTGTGTCATGATTGATATTTCATAATTAACCTCCCCTTGCCCCTCCATTCTGCTTGCTCCTTTTTGCTCCATCTGTTTCAAAAACAGCAGACAGATTTGTGATACATGGATGAAATGCAAGAATGAAGTTGCAAGTCTAGAGCACATATAGAGGTAAACGTACATGCATGCCTATGTATACACATACTTATGCAATATGGGGATCATTTTATGCATGCAAAGAAAAGTAAAAATAATAGAGCAGTTCATAAAAGGATTTCTGGAAACTGGTCCTCACCTTTTTTTTGTTTAAAAAAAAGAATGGAACATAAAAAAGATTACAGGAAGACTTATGGGAACAAGGAGTACAAAATGAAAGTGATGATAACTCTGAAAATATCAGTCTAATAAATCAGAAGCATGTTTGGTAGTATCAGAGAAATATTACAATGAGTCAAAGAAGGAAATTGCTAGAATAACTTTCCCTGAATCTATTTATTTAACAAATTTATATAGCCACCCATCTACTCTGGATAGCAAACAAAAATAACAACATAACCAAATTATATATATCTATAAACTGAGTTGAGTTATAATTGTATTAATACATTACACCAAAAAACATACATTTCAGAGCTTCATCAACATTCTGAGCTCAGTGCTTGGGGGAAGTGCCAGGTCTCTGTGGCCTTTTGAAAGACCCAAGAGTCATGGTGGTCCATTTCTCTGGGATGAGGTTGTTTTACAAGACAGGTGCCATATCAGAGAATGAGCCAATCAATGGGATCTGGAGCATGCTCACTTTTGCCAGATCAAGTGGAATGGCCAAAAACCATTGAAGATTGGCAATTCCACAAGGAACATGGCCCCATCCCATATATGACTTTAAAGAAGACAACCAACACCTGAATTGAATTGAACTGAATTGCATCTGGAAGCATACTGAGAATCAGTGCAGCTCATGTATCACCAGTGTTAAGTGAGTGTATTGTGGTACAATAAAGCCTGTATTCCTGCTTTCTGGACCAGTTGATGTTCTTCAAGGACATGTAGAGTGCATTGCAATATTATTTAGTCACTATCATTAGGTGACTAAAGCATGAGTGAGTAGTGCCTCCCAATCTAGGAATGCACGAGCAAAGACCTTCATAGCCACACCAACAACCTGGTTCACCTCCAAGAGTTATGAGTCCTGAAGGATGGAGAGTTACCCTATGCAGAATCAATGATAAACAATCATTAGATATTGGAGACTGAAACCCACAACCACCCAATGCTATCAGGATTAAGCCAAAGTCAGGTCATTCATTTTCAGACCTGTCCAGCCTTCAGGCACTGAAAAAGCATCTTGAAAACATCATTTGGATGGTCCAGTGCAGAGATATATAACTGAGAATTATTGGCCTACTGATGATAATTAACTCCATGTCAACTGATGACTTCACTGAGAGGTTCATGTTGATGTAAAATAGGAGTGGGAAGAGTTGTGGCATCCCACAAAAACAGAGGCCTAGGGTTGGAGCTTTCTCCCTTACCAACACTGACTGGAATCAACCTTGGAGGAAGAAGGAAAACCTCCAAAGAATTGTGCCCCCCATTCCTACCCTCTCCACTAGCCCAGCAAGATACTGTGATAAATGCCTGATATTGCAAACACATTTGTTTGAAAGTTGCTTATGGATATGAATTCATATTTCTAATCTGAGTTATTTCTTAGTTTGATTCTTGTAATCAGATTTTGCTCAAGAAAATCAGTTATAGTCATGTCATGGAAGTTGTTTCTTGCTCTTTGAAAAGCAGTATTATCACTGAACTACAGTGCTGCATCATTGAATTTAATGGAAGAATGCCAAATTTGAGAGCACAACCTGTCTACTTAGGGCAGCCCTATGATTGAATCTCAGTACCAGGAAAGCAAACCTCCTTGCTGCAGTGTGCAGAACATGGGTGGAAGCCAATAATTTCTTGTATTAAGCATCTGAAGAAGAGAAGGACTAGAAGGAACCAATGAAGGGATCATAAAATAGGTGGGCGTGGAATGTTGCAAGTACATCAGACAGTTGAAGAAGGAAAAAAGGGCATTGGAAGGATATCCAAGGACACTGAAGAAGATGCATTGAAGCTAGTACACCAGGAAGGCTTACTGACTACTGGAGAGATGAAACTGGCATTCAAGAAATACCAAATTAAGAATATAAAAGAGACATGTTTTGCCTTCTATTTTTTAATGTACTGGCCATGACAAATCATTACATGACCAGTACATTAAAAAATAGAAGGCAAAACAGATAGTAACAAGACCTGGCAATGGCCAAGAGCAGGAGAACTGAAGAAAGAGACAGATGGGCTAATTCTGGCTGCACAAGGCCAAGTGATAAGAACAAATGCCTACAAGGCTAGAATTGAGAAGACAACAACAGACAGCAAATGCGGCCTCTGCAGAAGAAGAAACAGTGGACCATCTAGTTAGCTGCTGCAAGAAGATTGCACAGACTGACTATAAACAGTGACATGATAAAGTAGCAACAATTGTGCACTGGAAGATCTGTAAGAAATACTATTTGCTGCAAGCAAGAACTGGTGGGATCATAAAATAGAGAAAGCAATAGAACATTAAGATGCTAAATTGCTCTGAGACTTCAGAATACAACCAGACAGGCATCTGCCACAAAACGCTCCAGGCTTAACAATTGTCGATAAGAAAGACAAAAAAGACTGGACATGGCAATACCTGGAAACAGCAGAAAGAACTGGAGAAAAATCACAGATTACAAAGACCTGCAAATAGAAATAGAATGACTACAGCAAAAGAAAGCACAGGCTGGCATGTGAGGTTCTTATTGAGATCAGTGGCAAGCTAGAAATAGAGATCTACAGGAAACCCACACATACAGACTGATACCTGATGTTTGACTCCCACCATCCATTTCAACAGGAGTCAATAGGACACTACATCACAGGGAAGAAATCATTCTACCTCCATGGATGCCAAAAACAAAGAAAACAGGCACCCGAGAACAGACCTTAAGGTCTGTGAATATCCAAATAGGGCCTGTATTAAATCAGCATCTAGATCCAGCAAAAGAATGGCAGATAGAGCTGAGACTCAATGTCAACAGAAAAACCTTGACATTCCTTATGTGGTCAGAGAAGGTAAAATGGATATTTGGAAAACACCACATACCTCTGTTTTTCAAAGCGTCCAACACAGACAGAGGCTCATACACCCTAAAAATCCAACACCAAAACATAAGAAGAGCAATGTAGAAAATGCAGTCCAGTACAGTGATGAGTGTTCAGAGCTCTACACTGGAGAAACCAAACAGCCTTTACACAAGAGGATGGCCCAGCACAGAGAAGCAACACCACAGGCCCAGAATCAGCAGTTTACGTTCATCTAAAAGAAAAAGGACACTCATTTGAGGACAATAATGTTTACATTTTGGACAGAGAAGATAAGTGGTTTGAGAGAGGAATGAAGGAATCTATGCCAAAGTGGAAAATCCTTCCTTCAGTAGAGGTAGAGGCCTCAGACACAACTTGTATCCCATTTTTCATGCTGCTCTTTCATCAGTCCCAGGAACATTAAGACCACTTCACAAGTTCATCAGGATGGCCACACTTAATGACTCACTTGAGATGAGTAAAGGATTTAGGAGTCGAACACATACATCCCAGACTCTCTATCCACCTTCATCTCCTATTGTCCATCTAATCAGGTTAAGTGAGAAATAAGCCATCTTGGAAGACTTATAAGGGGTCCCCTAACCAACTTTTTCTGAAGCTGAAGAAGCTACTTGAATAAGCTGCAAAACGTCTCTAACCAACAAAAAGAAGTCCAGTTGCCACAACCCAACCTCCAGATACCTTTAACAATGTCAAAAACAGCATCTGCCTATCCCAGGTCCTTGGGAAGGACTTGATAAGTGGACAAAAATGCTAAATCCAATCTAAACATCTGGCTGAGTGAACAACAAACAATTGTCTAGGAATAGAATACCTGGAGCCTTAGAGAGCTATTGTCAGTTAGGAAAAGTAATCTTTTTTAAAAAAGTAAATTTTCTGCATCTTAATATCTTCAGTTCTATTAAGAAGAGAAGCCACAATAGATTATATTGACCTAAATGAATAGTCTATCCTGAGATGAAGCCATTTTTGTAAAAAGAAGGCAATATTTACTACAGTATATGCTTTTTAATTTCATCTATTTTGTTCAAAAGATTTGAAATTATTCCATTATTCTGAATGCTGAACAGTAATACAAGCCTTAACATTATTAAACCCAGGACTTCTAACAGGTAAAATAAAAGGAAACAATAAACTATGAAAACCATTTTTGCAACTTTACAATGATGTTTATTTTGCTAGGTTGTCTATTTTGTTTTTAATGGTGGCCCAAAGCTGTGTGTTCTCTCTGCTACTTCCGGACATGGGAGAATTTGTTGTGATCAATTCAAATTTTCCACCGATGGGATAGAGATGCTTGAATATATGAAAGGAAACAGGCAGATCTCGCAGGATATGCTTTGGAACCATAATTTATCTTGTCTTCGAATCTGATTGTAGGGTCGATTTAAACATTAATGCATCTTAAATATCAATCCACCTTGTGATGGAACAAATCATCATAAAAATAGATGATAGTTTTTAGTATTTAAGAGATTGCTGAGTGTGACACAATTGCATTAGTTTATTGATATTTGGAGCATCCATCAACAAAAGGTTTCATATATTATTCAGCTAGGTGTTACTCATTCAAAAACAGATTATATTTGGGCTTCAAAAATACTTTTGAACCAATTAAGTAGGGATTGCATCAAGACATATTTCAGATCATGTTCTGGTTGGAAGAAGTCACATGATTCATTCATTTTTGGTCCTTTAGATATAGATTGATATATAATGCACAAATTAAAAATCACTCTGAATTTGGATTTTTCTTTAAAAAAGAAAACAGTAGAGAACAGTACTAACTAAGGATGGGACATGAATGGTTAAGGCACCAGGCTAGAAACTGGGAGAAGGTGAGTTCTAGTCCCACTTTAGGCATGAAAACTGACTGGGTGACTTTGGGCCCAGTCACTCTCTCTCAGCCCAACATACCTCACAGGGTTGTTGCTGTTGTAGGTGGAGGGAGTATTCGGTATATATAGGACCAAGTACAGATACACTAGAAACATATTCCTAGAGACTTATATCTTTACTTAAACTTGATTACAAATTGTATATTAAACTTTAATCAATAATATCAAATTTATATAAGAAGAATGATAAAAAAGATAAAGATTTGCCCTGCCAGTTGTATCCAACTCTAGGGGGCAGTGCTCATCTCCTGTTCACAGCTGAGGAAGCCTGTGTCTGTCTGAAGAAACTTCTGTAGTCATGTGGCTGGCATGATTGTACACCAAGACACATGGAACACTGTTACCTTTCTCCCCAAATTAGGCGGGACCGATTTACCTACTTGCATTTTTACATGCTTTTGAACTGCTGGATTAGCAGGAGCTGGGGCAAGTAATGGGAGCTCACCTGACTCGGGCTGCTGGCTTTCAGGCTGGCAAGTCCAGCATATTAACCATGTGGCCACCACACTCCCTAAGAAAGAATGATTTCCTAAATCTATATTCCAAGCTTCTAGCTGGCGAGCCAAGCTCTTAACCGCTTGCGCCACTGCGCCTCTAAGAAAGAATGATACATCTCGATAAATCGGATTTCATTGTAAGAAGAAATATATCTAGCTCTATTAGAACATTACCAAATATTATTCAAGTATGTAAAATTAAACCTTCTCTATTGCTCAGATATTTCTAAAGCATATATACATACGTATGAACGTACAGTATTGTGCAAAAGTCTTCGGCCACCATAAGACTTGTTGTTTTAGCAATGGTGTAGTGACCATATATAATTATGTCTCAGTCTCTTTATTAGAATACAACCAGAAAATACAGGACATTTGAATGCAGTATTTAAAAACAGGAAAAAGCAGAAAAAAACATCTCCTTCCAGCTTCCATCAGCTAAAGTGGCAAGTATTTAGTACTGACTATTTAATACTGACTTTTGCCTGAAAAAGCCATTTTGTTCTGAAGATTGTGTTTCTTTAAATTTTGTGTACACATTTCCTGTATTTTCTGTTTGAATCTTAAAACAGAGACCGAAAAACAGTTAGAGATAATCATTAAAACTTTGCTAAAACAAAGCGGGTGGTGGTCTAAGACTTTTGTACAGCACTGTATATGTCATGACACACTGTAACATGATTCACAAAACCTACGTTTCAGGATTGGAAAACAATGTGCAGGACTGACAAAAAGCTGCATCTTCCTGTTTAATGGCATAATCAGAATGCTGTAGTCAAGATACGTCAATGCAGTTGAAGGTACAGAGGGATCATAATCAGTTTAGAGTTCAGAATTTCAATAACAAAACGGTACTATATAATAACAAGAAGACTGAGTTACAAATAAGTCACCATCTGTCTGTCTCTCGAGATTCCAACTGATTCTTTTAATAAGGAGGAGGTGAATGACTCACCATCCCATGTGTAACTACTTCTGAAAATTAATAATTAATTGTTATTCATAACATAAAGGAACAACCTAAAAATAAGACATCCACTCCCCGGTAGGTTTAAAAAAAGCTTGGAATATAGATTTAGGAAATCACATCGATGAGATGAAGGAATGAGATGGTTTTCCATCAGCTCTGTCAGGAGATATAGTGGAAGACCGTATATCAATGATGGCATTTCAGTTAGAATAACACAAATATGTCATAATTACCCAAATGCGGGAGTGGCAATAATAATAATTAAAAAAGCATTTTTTTCAAACATGGTAGACTTGTGAAAAGGTTGCACCCTTCTTGAGGGAAATATACCAAAAAGTCAGAATACTAACTAACAAAAAAATATAAAATGTTGCAACATTGAGGACGGTAACTCTAAATGAACTTATTCTATTTTTACTCCTAACTGCTAAATAAATAATTATGCAAAACTGGATATTCTTAGGTAATTTATCATTGGACAATTGTCATGCTAAAGTATGGTTAATTATCTTCTCAAAAAAGTCACTGATAATTTTTTAATATTCAACTCACAGGGGGTGAATCACATTTTAACAGCTTTGTGTGTCTATATGTATGTATTATTTTATGTTAAACATATTATATTTAACTGTAGTTAATGCAGTGATATGTGAGAGCTAGGATTGAATTTGAGATATATACTTTTGGAGGTTTATCTTGTATTTTTGTTTCTTTTTTTCTTCACAGAATGTTAAAAGTGCAGGAAAAACACCTTTTGTGATTCCCCTTTCAGATCCAGCAGAAATAGTTGGAAAATGGTTGCAATTATTTTGCAGTTTGCTGGTCTTTCACAAAGGCATTATCCTTGCTGGACAAAACATGCAGTAGGAAATATTCTCAAATCCAGAAGGAAAGCATGTAAACTGCCTGTTTTCAGTCCTGACTGATCTGAAACTACATGCAGCCAATTGTTTTGAATATCTCCTCCCTCCCTCGCATAGCAACCAGCGATAATTTTGGATGGATTTGAGTTTTTATTTCCTGTCAACCAACATTGCCAAAATGACTTTTGGCATTTTCAAGTGGTGGTTTGGTTAAGCTCCAAATCTTCCCAAGTGGAATTTGGCAGATTCTTCAGCCTTTCTGTCCAAGCTAGGTTTGCTCTTTTATAGCTGCTTATAATAAAAAACTGAACACCAAAAGGCCAATTCGTGGTTTCCAGAGAAGGCAGTCTAATTCCCTACATGGCCAATGCCGAATTCTGTTGTGGGTTTTTAGAAATCTAGCTCGGGATGAGATCATACTTGCAAATCTTTTTCCACTTGAGTTAATGTGCATTAATATCCATTCATAAATTACAGTTTTCCTGTTTTAAATGCCTCCAATCTATAACCTCCCCAGCTACCACAGGAAGATCTTAAACGGTGAAGAGCAACAATGCCCTTATGCTCATAATAATATGTTCCACTACAAAGAATAGATCTGATGCTCCCATTACTGTATTTAAGTCATCCAAGAGGCCTTGCCATTATCCAGACTTAGCCAGTTGTTTTGTTCAGTGTATGATGAATTCAAGTATTATAATAAAAAGTACTCTATCCTATTATGTTGCTCTGAGATATAAATAGGCATTTTATATCTTTGGCAGGATGAGTGCTGTTGGGTTGTGAAGCAGACCCCCATCCTGCTCTTACTCCTGGGAACCACAACTGTGAACAGTTTGGAGGCACCACAACATGACTGCATTAGTGCACTTATTTGGCCAACAGGAAGAAATACAAGGATCATGGAGTTGTTTGTTTTCAATGACTTTCTTAATAAAACCTTGTGATCTTTTTACCAACGCTTCCAGCAGAAGTAGCATAGTAAAACCCATGGGTTTTTAAAAAACATGGGTACTACAATCTTCCCAGCAGTTTACTCTCCAACTGCATTGAACTACAGCTTTCAACAACCTTAGCTTTTTTGGCTAGAAATGTTGGGCACTGTGATCAGAAACAGATACAGTGCAGCACCCTGAAGAAGTTCACTCGGCTAATTTTCCTGCAGGACCCATAGAAAAATTAATGAATAATAATAATGCAGAATGTAGTAGTATATCATACTGTTTAGCTATGTTGCTTGATGAAGGTCATTTCTGGCAAGAACATTTCCAAGGGTTCTGCTCCATGCCTTTTCTCAGTACTCATTGAGACTGAAAGTTTCATATCTGGATCAGGGTTTGTTGATAAACAGACAAGCACAGTTACCTCTTCTGCAGTTCTGCTCTTGAGGCATTCTACTACGGGAGAGATCATGTTCTCGGCCAAGCTTCCTTTCCCATCTTCTTATATTATGCAAGGAGCCAAGCAATTGGAAAGGAATCAGAGCACCATTGTCCCAACAAATGATTTTCTCCTCAAAAAGGAAAATTGGAAGCAAGAGTGGCTAAAGCCCTATCAGTACTGACTTCATTTTTGTTCCCTGTTACATAATATTTACAAAAGATGAAGTACAATGATGCAGACTTACTCAATGGTCCAGGTGTGCTGGAACTGCAGCCGGCAAACAGTGACATCTAAAGCACCCTGCAGCGACACCAGAATGATGCTATGCAAGCAGTGATATCATCACATCAATGCCCCAATTAGGTACCTAGGTACATAAATCATAGCATTTGTGTCATGAGGCATATTCTATCATTTGCCCCTGCCAATGTGTGGTAACCTACAGTAACCTTGGTACTCAGTGAGAA
>JANHZU010006953.1:262035-274904 GCA_032468055.1 Acrochordus granulatus | reverse complement strand
AGCTCAAACATAATCAAAACCATTTCTCCAAATCTTAGTTTATCAGATCGAATTGAAGTATGAGAAAAAAAACCCTCCCCACTATACCATCTAAATGTCTGCATTGGTAAGCAATACCATGTGGTCAGATGGGCTGCATACCAATCGGGCCTTTTCTCATAGATCGCTCCAATAGCATCATAGAGCCATGTACTGTATGTGAAAAGGTCATCTATATAAATTGAATCAATTAATTAGTTTGTCCCACTGCTCCTCCCCAAGAACATATAGACCAGATCTAGTGGTACCTTAATTGTTTACAGACCGCCTCCTTCCTTTCCTTCAGGCAAACCTAAAGAACTTTGGATATGTGAGAATGTAAATAGCATGATTTTCTGAAAGAGGCTGACAAAATTGGAGGTAATTCTTTGATTTATTTTGCGATGAAATAGATCTGGCCAGTCCTATTAGAGCTTCCATGAACTTAAAATATGTGGACACTCCATTCCAGTATAGTTTGCACATTTTCTCACAAATATCCTTAGGAATGATTGATAATTGAACTTCAATTCATTCTTTGCTAAATATTATGATAATTATTTCTGCCAAACCCAGATGTTGGATTCATATAACATGTTGAACTGTGATTTGCTTTAATCATATTTTGTTGAACAAACCATAACAGTCCCATAATGACTACATTTACAATAATATGAAAGCACATCCCATAGTCTAAAGACAGAACAGCTGTTATATGACACAGTAAGCTGATAACAAACATCCCACTTCTGTACCACCTGGGTATTATTTCCTTTATGCAACTTTAACTGCTAAAAAAGGCCTCCTCTCCACACATTTTGTATGTTCAGAACAAGTTCTCTGCTATTAATTTCACAATTATTTGCAAAAGAAATAATAGTAGCCTCCACCAGAATCTTCAGATTTAATTTTTTTTAAAGGCAGTCTCTAGACTTCTTAGTCATGGAGCTATTAAGACAAACATAATGTTTCCTTTAAGAAAAACTGGAATGTTGGTGATTTCTTGGATGTTAGAGGAAGTAATTTATGTATTCCTAGAGAGTGAAAATTTAACCCGAGCAAGGCCTAGTGAAGCAGCTCTTTGTAACTTTAACAGAAAGAATATTTACTACAGAAAGTTTGGGGGGAACAAGCAAAGCCTAGTTCCTAGCTAGCTGCAGCCTTTCAAGCAAGAGTCAAAAGAACAAGTAGAAACAAAGACAGGGAAGACGTGCTTGAGATTAGTAATCATAGACAAAGAACTGTATGAGATAAAGTATGAAATAAAGAGGGAATTCAGAGGAACTGGCTGTGTCTGTCTATACACCATTACCCCTCATGGTCAATAGGTTGTGAAGTGCTTGGAGTAAGTCCAGCTGAAACCATGCTTCTAACAAGAAGTTTTCTTGGTACTGTAGCGTAATAGACTAGTCAATTGCTAGAGAAGTAGTAGTTATGGCAAACCTAGATAGCATATTAAAAAGCAGAGACATCATCTTGCCGACCAAGATCCATACAGTCAAGGCTACGGTTTTCCCAGTCATAATGTATGGCTGTGAGAGCTGGACCATTAGGAAGGCTGAATGCCAAAGAATTGATGCCTTCAAATTGTGGTGCTGGAGAAGACTCTTGAGAGTCCCTTGGACGGCAAGGAGATCAACCTGACTGTTCATTGGAAGGACAGATACTGAAGCTGAAGCTCAAATGCTTTGGCCACCTAATGTGAAGAGAGGAGTCATTGGAAAAGACTCTGATGCTGGGAAATATGAAGGCAAAAGGAGAAGGGGACAGCAGAGGATGGTTAGATACCATCGTTGACATAATGAACATGAATTTCAGCAAACTCTGGGAGACAGTGGAGGACAGGGAGGCCTGGTGTGCTGCAGTCCATGGGATCAACACAACTTAGTGACTGAATAACCACAACTTAAGAAGTAAACCTAATTTGATTTTCCTGTCATCTGATCAACTGGACACTTGGGTAACTGAGCAGCACTTGATCCGTATGTTTAAATGCAGTAAAATTAAATGTTATTTTAATACAATTCAGAAATGTTTAACGCAGTTAGACAACACACCTATACTTTAGCTCTGGTTGTTATGTATAGATTTCAACCCCCTTCTTGGATTATGGCTGTCTTGATACACCATTTTGGGATATAAGCCTTATTTCTTTCCCTTGTGAGTGATAGCAGAAACCATTGTTTTCATAGAATAATACTGTTTTCTAGATAATTTCACCAGAGAAATGGAAATCAGTTTCCTGACATGACACACACATTTATACAATGCATAACTTCGATCTATGGAAGATTACAAATCTGCATGATGTCACTGAATAGAAAATGAGATAGATGCCCATTTAGATTTCTACCTCTTGCTCCAGAGTTGGTTACACAGATTTAAATCTTCTTATGTAACAAGACAGTGGGAAATAGTGGCGTAGTTTTGCCCCTGGAGATCTTGAACCTTCTGTTCCAGAAACCATGTGAGTATACACACCCAAGTTCTGATTTTGGCATTGGTTTTAGCTGCCACTACCTATCTTCAAATGATATACTCTTAGCTAGCACACTCTTTCCCACACCCCACTATCTCCATCATATGAGAGAGATAGGGCTGTCACAGCCTATGTGCTTTACTGGCCAGTACAAGGGGAAAAAACCCCTTCTCTTCAATAGTGCCGTATCCTGGATCTGCAGCAGTGAATCGTGTTGCTAAGGGCATCACACTACAACATCCCTGTTAAATGACTATCCAACCTGTGTTTGAAAACCTCCTGTGAAGAAGAAGAAACCATTCCATATTCCACTGATTGACAACTCTTACTATCAAGAAATTCTTCCTAATGTCTAATCTGTATCATCATCTCTTGAAGTTTCATCTCACTGGTTCCAGTATTACCTTCAGAAGCAAGTGAGAATAAGTCTGAACCCTCTACAATGTGTCAACTCTTCCAATATTTGAAGATAGCTATCGTATCCTCTCTCAACCTTCTCAAGCTACATATATTTAGGTCTTTGGAGGCCCTCCATTTCTCCCAAAATTATGTATTTCCTTCTCACAAGGCCTCAGAAGCCCTCCAAAGCATTGCAAGAAGTCAGTGTGCAATTTAGAGAGAAGTGCACATGGCCTCATAAAGAAAGCCTGGTGCATGCAACAGCTTCCTTGCAGAGGGCCAGGCTGGGCATAGATTATCATCAACAGGAGGAAGGAGACAGCAAAAGTCAGCTGGAATGGTCAGTGCCTACAGAGCACAAGGCGGTGGGGGTGGATGGAGCTTTGTGTTGTAGTGCTGAGGTGGCTGACCATGGGCATAAGGCTTGAGGCAGATGTTGGCACTGGCAGTAACAGGGCTGGAGTAGAGACCTGGGAAAGAGTAGTGGCCGACTGAGACTCTGGACCTCTCCTTCAGGAATGCTGCTGTGTAGGGTGGCCAAAAAGGCATAGATGGGGGAGATAGGTGGATGAGGAGAATTCCAGAGCAGGCAGTCCTTTACCTTACCTTGGGTCAGGGAGGCTTGGATCGGGTTGCATACTTGCCTAACGACTGGTGACACAAACATCCAGATCCACACGTATAGCTATTTTATTGTTCTCTGCCTATCACAGGAATCTTCCCAGATTGGCAATTCTCTCTTGGGAACTAATAGATAAGGCTCTGAGAAATCCAGAGGGGTTTAGCCATAGCCCTTTTATGACTCCGCAGTGAATCCAGATTAATTCCGCGCTTGAGTCTTTCTCCCTGCTGGGATGGCTGCTCTCCAACCACATCAGCTATGGGGATTGGTGAGATTGTCATTGCTAAGTGATGCAGTCATGTGACAATGTGCTTTAAGTCTACATTGCTTAGCAACAGAAATTCCAGTCCCAATTACTGTTGTTAACTGAGGACTACCTGTACTTTACATTCAAATAATATTGGAATTTGGAAATACACATGGTTTCTCCTAGCAACTCCAGCAGGTAATTAGGGCAAAGCATAGGGAACCTGTCTAGCTGTTTTTTTCTTAAGTTCCCTATAATCCAGACAGACACATATTTCCTCCTAAGGGTTGGGGGAACTGGATGACTGGGGAGCTCCATGGGTTCCTAGGTTGGATCATTCCATAACCTGCATTCCTTAAAATCTTGTTTAGCAACGTTAGGCTGAACGATCACAATCTATTCTTTCCTTTGTCTGAAAGAGTAAACGCTGTGTTTACCATGAACAACTTAGCCTAGGAATGAGTTTTCTTTTACTCCTTTCCCTTGATAAACTCCCAGTGAGATTTAATCAGGCCGTCCTATGTACTCTACCAGATCCCTACTGATGTTAAAACCCATGGTAGTAGGTCCTGAAGGTGTTCCCCTGATCTGCTCGGGGGGCTTGAGAACTCTAAAAGGGACATAAGATGTCTGCTCCTGCCCTCTGGATCCTACCTTGTTCTTCATTTGATTTGTTATAGACCTAGAAATTTATTTGCCATTGCAGGAGAGAGATGGTTATGACAAAATCAGAGAACAGAGAGGAAGGGAACAGGGCATTGGGAAATGCAAGTTTCCTCTCAGTAGCCAAGAAAAGAATAATATGCACATTGTAATAGGAGTGAGTATATAGAAAGCAAGGGAGGAAATGTTGGAATACTGAGTAAAGACTTGCTTAAATTGATTTTGTGTCACACAGATATATTTTCTGTATGATGATCTATCCCTAACATGTTCTTCAAATCTCCAAATGGTGCACTCATTGTACATCTTGCTGCTAGTTGTATGTATTCTTTTGCAGAGGGATCTGCAACGTTTATTTTAGCCTGTAATCAGATATTAGATTTGCTCCCTAATATGAGGTTTTTAATTTTGACTTAGTACATTTATTGTGAGCCGCCAAGAGTCGTTCTGAGTTTGGCAGCACAGAAATTTAATAAATAAATAGTATAAACTCATCCAATTGCACCTTATTTGATAAACCATGCTTGAGCAAGCTATGCCTTGGCATAATACAGCAGGTGAACTTGGTTATGGTATGTCTTCTTAGACTTTTTCTTTTCAGGATTCAGGAGCAAGCCAGACAGCTGTGGTCTCTTCCACAATGTACCTTTCCATTTCTCTTCCTCCTAGAACAGGATCTCATTTTTTCCCATTTGCAATCAGCATTTAATGCTCACTGGGTAGGAGCAGCCCGTCCCCTTAAATATTTTGCCCCTAATCTTTTCTTCTGTACAGGAGGCTCACTCAATCTACTGATATTCTTTTTCTTTCTGCCATAAGATATCTTAGCTAAAGTCTTGTGGCATGAACAATGAGAGAGAGAAATGACATAATAAAAGGGAAAGGCTAGTTAGATACTGTGAGGACTCTTTGAACAGAATCTCCACATTTATCCACAGATCTTTTGTTACTGGAGCACAAAGTGGTAACTTGCGAGGCCAAATCCAGCTGACAATATCATGGAGGTGGTTGAAGTAAATGAATCAAGATTACGTACTGTGGAGGCTGCAGTGCTGACTTTCTGCTGAATAGCTTATACAAGAACATGTGCATTTTAAACTTTCCTACAGACCCTTATTATCCCAGCACGTCATTAGCATAGATAAAAATAGCACAAATTAGTGCAGTTGAAAAGCTTGTATAAACGCTCTGAATACCACTTTCTCTTCCTCATCCTCTACTGTTTTTTTTTATCCCTTTCTTGAAATTGTTTGTAAAAATGTGTACCATCCATGCACACTTTCACAAGTTGATCTTTTCTAATGCAATGTAAGTCAGGTAAAGGTCATGACTCTTGAATGGGAAGAACAGGACAGTTACAAAAGATCTTTTGGGGCTGGCATTCAAAAAAAGAGGAACTCTGGCTTTGCTTACTGTATTGTGTATGTATGTTATTCCAGCAGCTTATCAAGCCAGGAAATCAATACATTAAACAGATTCCCAACCAGCATGGGTCAAAAACTGAGGATTCTGCAATTGTAGGCCATGGACATAAATTTGTCAGTTTCCCTGGACTGGGTGGGGACAGACTGCAGATCAGTAATATGTATCCAAAAATGCTTTAGCATGAGTAGGGAAAACAGAAAACGATAGAAATAGGGAGATCACCCTCAAATGAAAACTTGACCACACTCAGTATGTTTTCTGGAACTGGTGCTTGTGCGAATCTGTGAACACCAATTGGCGTGACAGTCCACTCCTCAGCCCTCACAGGGGCTAAACCTGGGAGAGTCATGGTCCTTCGTGGGGAACTCAGATACCTTCTCGCCCCACTGCATTCCAAAAGTTTGAGGACACCAAGTTGGGGAAAGTTGATGCAGAGTGTGGGCAGTTCCTTAGAGATCAGGAGTCTGGTTAGTACCTTTTCTAACCAACAAGCATAAGCACGAGCTTTTGTGAACTTCAGCTTTAAAACAATGGTTAGTGGGAAAAGGTACTACCAAACTCCTGATTTTTTGCCATCATAGACTAACCTGGCTTTCCTCTTCCAAAGATTAGAAGAGTGTACTGTACATCATTTTGAATCAGCTGGTGATCTGTCACCTAGCGTATAGGAAAGTTAGCTTCCAAGTGTGCGTTTGAAGAGTAACCACACTGAGTAAGGTTGACTTCCTTTAACTTGGCAACCAACTTGTTATCTTTAAATCAAGAGAACCTTCATTATTGCACGCTTAAATCGAAGCAAGCTGAAGGATAGTCAAGCACATAGTGAGCCAGAGGCATCAATGAAAGAAATTGTGTTTAATTTGTGCCTAAAATGGTAGCAAGTCTCCTTTCATCTTTGATGGTTACTTTTTAAAAATGAAGAAACTGAGACTGGGACATACAGATGCGACCTGAGAAGCTGGAAACAATTTCTGATTCAGTCACCGAGCAGTATGCCTCGGGCCGGTGGCTTCGAATGGTGTTGGACTTAAATGCCCATTAATTCTTAGCCAGTGCATCAGTTGGCAGAGATGAGGTCTGTCCAACAGATCTGTGGATACCAGGGAACGCACCAAAGGAAGCTAGCTTGGTCTCATGGTCAAACAGGCCAGAAACCAGGAGGCCGTGAATTTTAGTCCCATCTTAGCCGTGAAAGCCAGCTGGGTGACCTTGGGCCAGTCACTCTCTCTCAGCCTAACTCACTTCACAGGGTTGTTGTTGTGGGGAAAATAGGAGGAGGGAGATGTGTTAAATATGCTTGCTGCCTTGAGTTATTTGTAAAAATAAATAAATAAATAAAGGGAGGGGAGCTCGGAAAACTAGGCGTAAGCAGAAGAAACAGCCACCCCCCAGTACTTTATCCTCCTAGTCCTCCATCTTCAAGGTCCGCGCGTCACGTCTAAGTGCAGAATGGAGGCGCAGCGCACCGAGACGCTGCTGCATCCGTCTCCACTCGTAGTTGTTGGGTAACTTCACCAGGCAGAGTGATTTGTTTTTACCCTGCAAAGCACGAGGCCCCCTGCCCTGAACTTACGCTTCCGTACCGAAGCTTAACACCTGCAGAACCTGCACAGCTCGTCTCAGAAAAGCCTCGGAGGAAGGCCACCCCGGGATGACCCTTCTTTCGCTGTGAGATGGAGAGGAGGTGGAAGCGCTAACGTGCAACTCCCCAGAGCCCTCGGAGAGTACTTTGCAGCTTAGTACTGGTTTGGCTGATTCATCAGAGCAAGGCCATTTTTGGTAGCATCTCCATGGTAACATACAGTACGTGCTGTGGTTCAGGCAAGGTGAAATGATGCGGTCTACCAAAGCTTCATACCTTGATTCTGTCCAATTATTCCCAAACTCCGAAATCTATTTTTAGTGAAGGGAAGAGGAAGGGCAACTGTTCTTTTGACGATGAATCAGAACCCTCCGCGGAGAGGAGAACTCTGCAGCTTCAGTCCTCTCAGCATCCTTCTGATTTGTAAGCTGGACGGAGGAAGGCGGATGTGAGGGATTATACCCAGTAGCACAGAGATGGGGAATTCAGCCAAGTGCCCCCAGACAACGTTTCCTAATTTCCCTCTCACGACCAGCCATGCTGAAGGGAGCCGCTGGAAGGTGTAGGTCAGCATCACCACCTGTGCTAGGAAAAGTAGGAAGAGACAAGGGAGGTTGGGGGCATCCCGGATTTATATCTCAAGCCTCTGATCAAGAAACACATGCGGACATGTCCCATTATCTCCCCCCCAACAGACAGTACAAAAGGAGGCTTGGGAGGCTGCATTATTGTCTTTCCTCCTGAAGAGACGGGAAGCAAAGGCAACATGTGCGAAAGGCACACTCAGGTGGGAGCTTTGTCATCAAGCCAAGGTGGCTAGGAGACTTCCAAAGCGGTCCAGACTTAAGCAAAAACCAAACTGAGTTTCACAGTAACAATCCGGGTGGTCAGCAGCTAATTCAGAGGTTGCTCTAGCATGGAAGGCTGGACGCTGTGATTTTTAAGTCAATTCTTCCAGGATGAAATTGAAGTAAATCTGGGTGATTAGAAAGAATTCAGTCTCATTCCCTAAGAGATCTTTACACACAAGGAGGACTCTTTCTCCTTCTTATACCTTTTTCTGTTTTGGTGATAATGGATTTATAAAAACATTTATAAATAAATAGCTACGGAGAAGAAAGCAAAGATTGAAAGAGACATTGTAGATAAGAAGAATATCATAAAGAATTTATAGTTACAATAAAATTTAAAATGGATGATTTCATTGTGTGATTAATAAAACGCATAGGACTAAGTTCATTACATCATCCGAAAAACAAAAGAAGTCTTGATAAAATTATAACTACTTGTTCCAAAAAAGATGCGCGTAAAGAATAAAGAAAAAAGGGAAAGAAAAATATTTAGAAAAACATCAATAAAGATCATATATAGTTTTAAACTCTCCCCCATTCTACCCAAATGATGATTATATCAAGATATTTATAAACATTTAAAACTGTTTCTAATTACTGCTTTTTTTCAAGGAGGCCTTTTCTGAGTCCAGGGACTCTTTTCCCTTATTTAGCTGCCATTCCTGCAGGGCTGAAGGATCTTCTGGTTCAAATTGTGTGGAATCCCAAGGGGACTGAAGCTGATAGCTCTTCTCAGGCATCCAAATTTGAGAATGAAGTATAATGAAGCTTGGGATCTTTTTTACCCATCTTCTGAGATTGTTCCTAGAGAGAGAGGTAATGTTAATGTGACACCATACCCTGGTACTTATTCAAAGCCAAAGCACTGGCTATGCTTGGATAACATCAGAAAATTATCAGTGTGAGTGTCAAAAAAGTCAAGATGGTGGTTGTTTTTTTGACATGCTTTCCCTATCAGTGCCTCTGCAAGTATTACTGGCCATTGTCTTTATCATTTGTCATTGCCATTTTCTTGCATCACCAGTTGAGGATGGAGCTTGCTTGCTGGTTCTCAAACACTCCTTCCTGTTTTACCCTACTGCCGCCTTCTGTACCTGATCTGTGCTACGTCAGCCATGCTAATTTTGGACAGAAGATTAGGGCTTCTTCAGAAATGCAGAAGGGTCTTCTTCACAATTATTTCCTGACAGGTAACCAACATGTAGCACCTTCACACCTGTGATCTGTAGGTGGGAATATTGACAAATGACTAAATCAGCCTTTCTATGCACCCACCTACACACATACAGTTAGGAGAAGTTATTGCTGGTTGGTTGTCCTGCTGGCAGGTGATGCTTGACAAGAGACAAATTGATGCTAGGGGATCCACGAGTACCAAGGACTTCAGGCTCACATACTTTTCTGCTGGCCCATGGACTGTAGGGGAGCACTCCAGCATGGCCACCTGGAGTGATTGGTTTGATTTTGTTTTAGCAATCCCAGCCCTTGTCATTTGTAAACGATGGGGTACAACCATCAGCCTTTTAGAGCAGATCATATTACAAACAGTCTTCAACTTAGGACCAGACTGCTTAATAAACATTTAAAGTTATAACAAACTTCCCAAGGGGGTCCAAATTGATGTCCTCCCGTGGCAACCAGTTCACATTTACAGCTATTTGCAGTGTCTGGAAGCCACATGTCCACACTTTATGATATTTTTGCCAAAATCAGCATTTACTTCCAGTTTTTGTCAAGACTGATCCATAGTGAACAACTGATTTGCTTAACAGCTATGGCATTTGCTTTATGACTCTGGTGTTTGCTTTACAACCACAGTGTTCGCTTAATGATCGTTGCAAAAAAAAAAAGTTGTAAAATTGGGTTGGTCATGTGGGTGTCCCACTTTCTGACCAACATAACTTATGATGGCAGGTTCCATTAAGGTCATAAGTTGAGGACTACCTGTAAAAATCAATGCCATAAAGGCCAGGACTTTTATTGTAACAGCTAGAGTAAGAACTACTTCCAAATCTGAATGTGCTTTCTCCTCCCTTCATCTTCATGTGAACTAGGGAGGGGCTCGGTCCGAAATATTTAATCAAATTATTTTCACCAAAAATCTAAATATTCGTGTTCTGCAAACTAGAAATGGGACTCGGACTCCAGAACACCCATCAGTTTATTATCCTGAGCTTTCAGATCCAGACCACTGGGATCCATTGTCAGAATAGATGTAAAAACCTTCAGTGAGCACAACCGTAACTACAACTGCCGCCTCACTCCCATACCTGTGGGCTGCATCTTAAATCCCTTTCCTCACCCTTTTTTCACTTATGTGCTGGTGTTCATTCACACGTCTCAACTGTTTCCACAGGGTCCGGTAGGCTGTCAGTAGATCTACACAAGTGCTTGTGGGCCTGTCTCCCAGGCTCCTAGGACCTCTCTAGTAACTCCCCCCCACCCTGCTATGACCATGGATCGTTGTCTTCTTAAAGGCAAAGGCATGCCCATACTTGTGGCTGTGGGTCGCTATTGAAGACTTGGGGTCCTGTCTCTGCACAGCCCTCTCATGCCCTTTTAACTGCTGTCCCAATCTGCGCCCTGTTTGGCCCACATATTCCTGAGGGCAACCCGCACATGGGATGTGGTAGATAACCCCAGCCATCTCTTCTATCTCTAGCTGATCTTTCCCTGACATTAGGTGGCTTCTGGGTGATGCACAACCCCTATCTGCAGGTTGTGCATCATCCGCTGTGTTGCCTTGGAGAAATTCCTAATGAAGGGGAGGGCATGCCATTTTTTGATGGTATTCCCTTGGTGTGGTCTCATCTGTAGGCTTGTTCTAATGAGAGAGTGTGGATAACTGTTCGCCCTGAATTGTTCATCCAAATGCCGAATTTCCGCAAGTCTTGCTTTTTGGGTACTGCATTGTGTATGCGCGTGTGCACACAAGGTCCTAATGCAGCTCTGTTTATGCTCTTGGGGTGGTTGCTGCCGAAGTCCAGAATCTTGTGAGTGTCATGGTCATCTCCGATATTCCTTCTGCAGTTTTAATAATTAACACATCCAAAAACGATAGGCATTCTCTTTCCATCTCCACCGTGAACTGGATGTCTGGGAAGGTCAAGTTGCATAGATCTTAAAAGGTGTATAAATTGTCCTGTTTAATAACTACAAAGGTGTTATTGACATATTGCCTCCAAAACGTTGGCTGGTAGATTTTGACCACCGGCTTTTCTAGCTCTTGCAACACCACAACCTCTGCAATAATGCTGGAAACCGGTGACCCCATTGGGATACCTTTAATTTGCTCATAAATCTTCCCTTTAAAGGTAAATAATGTTCTCTGGCAATGTTGCAGTAGCTGCAGAATATGTTCCTTAGTGAGGAAACTATCCCCGTCATGACACTCTCCCAGTCTATAAGCTATTATAGTCAATGCCACATAAGGTGGAATAACGACACTACGTCGAATGAACAATTATTCATCAGGTGCCATTCGTTGGTGTCTAAGATCTCCCAAGAATTGATTTAATTTCTTGTCCTATGCGCAGGTCCCTTTTAATCTGACTGTGCCTTCGTAGCAGCTCTTCCTCCTGTCTTCAAGGCCATTCCTTCTTAGCTCAGTATGTTATGCAAATTCAACAATTTTATTGAATATACAGTTGTTGAACAAATCATGGCTTAATGTAATGTTTGAACTCCATCACACAGAATGGTTGCATGTCTACTTACATACACATAGAAGAGTACCTGTGAGGGTCAAAAAGAGTTAATAGGGTGGCCACAACCACATGATCAAAGTCACCATCTTGAGTCTTTTGCTCCTCCTTCTACCTATAAGTAACTCAAAATAATGCTAAAATACTTCTGGAAAATGGAACTCACCATCTCCTGGTTTGTAGCCTGGTGCTTTAAGTACTACACTAAACTGGCTCTCATTGGTATAATTAAGAATAATTAATTGAATTGATTGGCACATTTTATATGGCAATGTACAAGCATAATGAGCATACATTATGTTTAATACATCCTTTTAAACGATGTAACTTATTAACTGTTTTCTTTTATCCAAAATGTGACACAACATGAAGTGCTTGAAACGTAGGTCAGTGGAGATTTTCTGCAATGACAGTATAATTTTAGACGATACAGATTGCTTTATTTTCAAAGTGAATTAGAAAGCCTTTCTTTACCTGACATAAAAGGTCAACTAGTAATAAATTCTAATTTTATATGCAGTCCAGGCAGAAGCATACCAACATTTATAACTTCTCAGAGCTACGTTGATTGAATAATAATGGCTCCTGTTAGTCAAGTCACAAACAGTTTGCTAAGGAAATGAAGGATTTATATTTTTGTTTTTTGCTTGGGCTCCTTTTGGGAGCATTTTCATAAGGAAAATGTAAAACATTTAAGCTAATTATAGGTATATACCGAAATCAGATTGATTATATTCTTTGCAGCCAAAGATGGAGAAGCTCCATAAAGTCAGTCAAAACAAGATCTGGAGCTGACTGTGGATCACATCATGAGCTTCTTATTGCCAAATTTAGGCTGAAATTAAAGAAAGTAGGGAAAACCACTATGTCATTCAGGTA
>JANHZU010006953.1:250163-261935 GCA_032468055.1 Acrochordus granulatus | reverse complement strand
CGGCAGAGGATGAGATGGATAGATAGCATAGTCAGTGTGATGGGTGTTGGCTTGGGAAGACTCCAGGAGGCAGTGCAAGACTGGGGGGCCTGGCGTAATGCAGTCCATGGAGTCACGAAGAGTCAGACACGACTGCGTGACTGAACAACAAATTATAGGTGTAGATTCATGTTGGTGCACATTTTGCTATTTTTTTAAATATCAGATGGTAACTTAACATTTTACAAAGAAAAGCCAAATTTCACTATTAGCAGATTTAAACAGATTTGCATTGATTTTTTTCCAAAATAAATTTTGCTTTTGCTGATTATAGCAAGATAAAAATAATTTGTTTACATCCAGATTTTCTACAATAGAATTCTTCATATTTGTTTGTGTATGGAGTCCAGCACCATGCTGGAGTGGGTGGCATATAAATTCATAAAATCAGATTCATAAATAAAGACCTTGAGGGAGACCTATAAGAACCAAGCAACTCTATGCCTCTGGCCAACTTTATAGACATTTTCCATGTGCTTACAGACCTATGCATAAACTAATAGAATGAAATCATGCTTTTCAAAAACCATCCAAGTTTCTTAGGTTGTTGAATTCTCCTGTGCGTGCATGTTTATCTTAGCACTTTAATTTAAATACTGTCCTCCCTGTACTATTTGCATAAATCACCGCTGTAGTTCCTTTTAACATTTTGCAATATTTATGTATTTCGAGGAACATGCAAACTTGGAATGTTATCTGAGCAAGACAAAAATAGTTTACACTGTGCACGAGTTTCTGCTTCAGTTCTCAAGTAAATGTTATTTTTAAGTGAATGCCCAGACAGCAACTTCCTAGAGCTGTGTTTACAGAATGCTCTAACACACGATTAACTGAACCATAGTTAATTAGATTAACTGAACTGCCTATATTCACACAACACTTTGAATTATAAACTAACTAGAGGGACAGGATTTGCACATAACCAAGCCACATGTTATCCAGCTGAATTTGCCCATTAATCAGTCAAAACCTTTCAGCCTAGCGTGTTGTGAGAGCCCAGACTTTAAACTCTTAAGTCTTAGAAGCCAAGGTCTTAAAACAACTACTTTAGAACCTTTAAACTAGATTCACACATCGCTATATCACATGTCAAATACAGTACTGGCTATATTTGCAGAATATGATAATCCAGGATTTTCTCAGTCTATGAATTAATCTGTAAGAATTTAGTGTACAGAGTGGCTCATGTAACATAGTCCAAATCTGCCAGTTAGATTTATACGATACACTAAGTCGCAGCCTATGAGAAGACATAATTTTAGTTTAGGGTGTTGAAGAACTCAGCTACAATGCAGTTTCTTAATTTGGGTTTGGGGTTTTAATGAACTGCATGTACCTAACTCAGCCAGTTGTGGTTTTTCAATAAATCATGGTTCAACAAACCATTTTCAGTGTAATGTGTGAACCTAATCTTCTTTGTGTACTAAAATATCTGCTGAAGGCTAAAAAAAGACTTTGGTTCTTTCTTATGGGTTCAAAATAAAATGGAAAGCCTGTTGCATCGGTATTTGACAACTGACTATACTACACCGTAATATGGCTTATTTAATAACTCACCCAATACTAGTTTATTAAACAATCATGGCTACAGAAATCACAGTTATGAACCCATTATGTTCCTATTAGATGTGGGAAGCAGAGCAACAAGTGTTGTAGGACAACCCAGGATCACTCACAATTCTGAGTTTGAGGAAGCTTATTTCCAAGCAGGTGTATATAGGATGCAACCTTTTTTGTAAACAAGAAGCCTCATGCGATACACTTAATGATTTTAATGAATAGAATTTTTTCCCCCTGTTAAATCTTGTTCAATTCTTGGAGATTGCCTGGACAAGTCCTTGAACTTTTCTTGTCAAGGTTTTTCAAAAGCAGTTTGCGTTGCCTCCTTCATAGGGCTGAAAGAAAGTGACAAGCCCAAGGTCACCCAGCTGGCTTTATGCCTAAGGCAAGTTTTTTGTCACTGCCAATTTCTAGCCTGATGCCTTAATCTTGGCATTACATTGGCTCTCAATGAATGTTTTATATTTTTATAAAATTGTAACTCTTGTAGAAAATAAAAAAATCAATAGTTTTTACACGTAGTCCTTCACTTACAACCATTCATTTAGTGACTGTTTGAAATTACAACGGCACTGAAAAAAAGTGATTTACAACTGCTCCTCAGTTACAACTGTTGCAGCATCCCAAGTCATGTGGTCTGTATGCATTTACAAAGGTTGCAGTATTCTAGGATCAGATGATCGCCATTTGCAATCTTCCCATCTGGCTTCCAACAAAGTCATTGGGGAAAGTTAGATTCCTTTAATGAGCACCTGATTCAATTAAATGCAGTGATTTACTTAACTGTGGCAAAAAAGGTCATAAAATTGGGCGCAATTCACAACCACTTTGCTTAACAATGGATATTCTGGTCCCAATTGTGGTCTAAGTCAAGGACTACCTGTATAGGATCAGTTAACAATAACACATAGAATATACCTATTTTGAATTCGGCGGCATATAAATTTAATAAACAAAAATAAAATATGGGACAACTCTTCCATAGAGCACAATAAATTGTTTATCCATTTTCCACACATTTAGAAAAAAATACGATAATGCAAAACAATGAATTTTTCGGTAACTCAAATCTCATTTGTTGCTGACCCGAGTTAGTACCGACGTTTGCAGTAGCACCAAATGTACAGCAGTTAAGACGCAGACGTTAAGGTTGCTATGGGGAAGTAAAGAGATTCTAAATTTGAGCAACGCTTCTTACTCGGAGTAATCAAAACGTAATAAAACAGCGTGTATGCAAAGGATTTCAAATTTTCCATCTTCCTCCCAGACAGCTAATAGGAAAGGTAGGAAATAACCCCCTCAAATTAAACCTGATTTTGCTGCCTCGAGGCTGGCTTCTTAACCAGTCTCAGACACGGAACGCGAACTGAGTGAACGAGTCACGGGTTAGTTACGGCAAGACTCGGATCGCCCGGGGCAAAGCAGCGGCGCCCCGCCCGCCGAAAAGAGGCGCGCGCCCCGAACCTCCTCCGACCCTCGCAAGCGCCTTTTTGCTATCGCGCTGGGCTTCTGCCCGCTCACGCTACGCCGCTCACCTAAGAAACGCTACGGAGACGTTCGAGAATACCAGGACGCCAAGAGAACGAACGAGTAAGTTTGCGGAGAACACAGCGACGCCCCGCCTGCCGCGCAAGCCCGCTGGAGACCTTCACGCCCCGTCCGGCCCTCACGCCCCATTCGCTCCTTCCTACGAATCCTCCCTTCCCGCGCTCGGCGGGTTGACACACAAGGTTCCATAAGCCCCGCCTCCCTGTCCAATAAGCTCGTCACGTTCCAGCCCCGCCTTCCGAGCGGCTAATAAAACGTCAAACTCCAAGGTGCATTAAAAAAAAAAAAAAAGAGGCCGGCAGCGGGGCGCCCGGTCGATCGGGCTTCGTCGTGCAAACCCGTTGTCAGAATCGATCAGCTCTCGAGTCCGCTGACTGTGGGCCGCATGGCTCTGCCGCTATTCGCTGCGCGCGTGGTAGTTTGTGTATGGCAGTCGTACAGCCGGATGGTCCGCCCTGTTTCTCCATAGCCGTAAAACACTGCAGCGGCTCCGCGGAATACTTTTATGTCCTTTGTCGGTAAGCGGGCCACCCGGCGGCTGCACAATCATGGCTTACTGCGCCGATCCGGTTTTCTGAAGCCGCGAGACACACTAACCCCCAAATCAACCACGGGGCTGGATAATTACGCTGCCCTAAAGTAAAAGGAACGAAGTTACTTCGTGGGTCGGATCAGAAAAACACGAATCGTCTGGGTTAGGGTTACGGGTCCGCTCTGCTAAATCCGGACGACCGCTACATGGTGGTATGTGGCACACGTGCGGATTTTTGTAGTTCAGTCGAGGGTCGGGGGCTCGGAAGAAGCGGAGGACTTGTTTCGCGACCCGGACGTTTTGAATCGTACATAGCTCCTCCCCCCGCGATAAAAATGGTAGCAACGTCCCCATGTGGGGGGATCAGCAACGGGGGGCGGCATGGTTTCAGAAGCCGTGGGGGGACTGAGGGGGCGTTTCGAGCGGCTAAATGGTCAAGCGCACGGCCGCAAGTTGTTTGCTCACTTTCCTACGTTCTCTCCCCCTTTCGCGGCCACTCGGGGACTTTTCAGAGGCGACGAATTCAAAGCAACAACGTTGGCGCTGACAAACCGTGATGAACGCTGACCGGCAGTTGCTCCTCTCCCGAGCACTTCCCCGTGCGAGCTCCAGCCCGGTCACTGGAAAGCTCGGCGGCGGCTGGGCGTGCTTATTCAGCGCCAGATTTCGCTCGGGCAGCGCCCCTCCCCGCCCCCAGAAGGAGGCAGGGGAGCGGGCTCCTTATTTAAATCCGTCCATTGAAACAAACTGCTCTGGAAAGGGAAAGGCGGCTGCCCACATCGCCGACTCGTCTGCCCGGCGCGGAGGAGAGAAACCTCCCCTCGGAGGCCGCTTCCCCTTTAAGCGGGGCCAGCCTGGCTCGCTCGCGCCCCCTCCCCTCCCTCCCCCCTCGCCGGGCCCGCCTCCTCAAGCGAGGCACGCCGTGCTGATGGCGAAGCCTCCTTTTAACTGAGCCTGTCAGGCTGCATCCACCATGGAGCGGGAGGGCGCGCGGAGCGGATACTGGAGCGGCGGCGGCAGCGCGGCCGCTTAAGAGCCGACCGAGGACGGGCGGGTTTTCCGGAGGAGGGCCGGCTGCCAGCGGCGCCTGGCCATCCGTCGCTCCGCCGAGGACCTTCCTCTCCGGAGGTGGGAAGAGGAGCCGGAGGGTTCGCCGCCCCGCATCTCGCGCCTTCTCCGCCAGCGAAGGGCAGGGAGCGACCCCCGGGGGCGGCCGGCGCACGACGCTCCGCCGCCGCTCCGGGCCGCCTTGCCTTCGCTTCCCCTCTGCGGGGTTCGGAAAAGGCGGCGGACGGCGTCTCCCCGAGCGAGGCTGCCTTTCGGCGCGCGTTCCCGCTGCCGCCGCTCTTTCGGTGCTCGTCCCTCGCGCGATCCTCATGAAAAATCGTATCTGGGGCAGCACCGGCCCGGCCCCCATGGCTGCAGCGATGCCGTGGAAGAGCGTGGAGTGGCTGCAGGAGGAGCTGGAGACGAGCGGGGGCAGCTCGCTGCTGCTGCTCGACTGTCGGCCCCACGAGCTCTTCGAGTCGTCGCACATCGAGACCGCCATCAACTTGGCCATCCCGGGCCTGATGCTCCGGCGCCTCAAGAAGGGCAATCTGCCCATCCGCTCCATCATCCCCAACAACGAGGACAAGGAACGCTTCGTCAAGCGCTGCAAGGCGGACACCGTCCTGCTCTACGACGAGTCCACGGCCGAGTGGCAGCAGGACGGCGGGGCCCCCACCTCCGTCCTCGGCCTTTTGCTTCAGAAACTCCGCGACGACGGCTGCAAGGCGTATTACCTGAAAGGTAAACGAGGAGGGGCCTTAGTCGGAGCTCCCGACCCGGGACGGGCGAGCGTTTTCGCCTCGGCCCTCCCTGTCCCGCCTGCCGGGCTGGAGGCTGCGAGTCCTCGGCCGGGGAGCCGGCCTGATTCCCGCCTAATCGCGGCCCCTCGTTGTTGGCTCTTCTCTCTCCATTTCCCCCTGCCCTCCTATGCGCGTTCCCTCTTTCCCGAGCTTAGCTGTTTTCCGTCCTGCCCGGAGGCCCCCCCGCCTCAGGAAAGATAGAAGGGAACGTCGGCGTTTGAACCCAAATGCACGCAAGAGAGCGCGTACCTTTTGTTCGTTTGGATTCGGCAGGCGCGACTGTGCTTTTGCTTTCGTCCCCCGTTCGATGAATCGTTGTTTTGAGAAAACGGTCGTGCGTGCCGAGCTCCGGACCCGCGGGTACGGCCTCGGGGCCTCGCTCCTCTCGTTCCCCCGTCGGTCGGAACGGGAAACGTTCGCCCGCCGTGCGACCTCCCCGGGAGGCGCGTTCGCTCCCTCCGGACGGAGAGGGGCTTCCGGGGGCTCCTTTCCTAGCTGTGGACGCGAGCCCAGCGCGCTGCAACGTTTGGCGGGGGCTTTACGCCGGGCTTCCCGTTGCCCCTTCCCCATCCATTGGCAGCCCTGTACAGACCTCTACAGGTCTGTAGAGAGAGGCCAGCCTTTGGGTGTATTGTGGCAAGAGCCTACTTGTGTTGGGCTTCGGTTCCGGTAAGTCAGAACGGACACTGGTCAAGGATTTCAGGAGCGATTATTCGCAACATCTGCAGGGCTCTGCCTTGTCTGTCCAGCCATCTATGTTTCCCCCCCTTTCCCCTCCAGTCTTGGTGCCCTTCAGCAACTCTTGTCTCCACAGATGGAGAGGGAGGAGCTGACCACGAGGAATATCCTACACCACAGTTAACTTTTTGCAGTGGTCCCGTTGCTCTCAGATATGTTTCTTTTCCCCATATACAGTCAATCAAGAGAAGCGGCTGCTAACAACCTGGAGAGGAGGCATGACTGCAGGCACTCTGTCCTTCTGTTTTTTTTTAAGTGAAATTTTTTTCAGCAGATTAATCCCTTGTGTTTTGTGCCCTGCTTCCTCTAAAGTGACTTTGAAGCCCAGACAGGACCATGTACATCGGCCTTTGCCTTGGAGCAAGTTGCTTGAGCTGGAGGACATTTCTGGCCCTGCTGCGTTGCACTGGGCAATGCTTCTCATTCCCTGAAGTTCATCTTGAATGAAGACCTTAATTCATTAAACTCCCCATTCAGCTTTCCTAAAACACTCTCCTCCCCTGGAAGCATTGTGATACAGTTACTTTGAGTGAGTGCCAAGGTACGGATAATTGCCTATTCCCAGGACGCATACCAGCGCAATCACTTGGTGGCAGGATTGAGGCAGAAATAAGAAAGGGAGGCCAAGCCAAAATTGTCACTCTCTCTGTACTGTGTAAGTAAGATTAAAATTACAGATTTCCAAAGGGCAAGGAGAAAGGAAAGTACCAAACAGTGTAGAAGGAAGCAATTGCTCTTAGGACATGAAACCCCTTTTTTCCATGTATTATTTGTCGGCAGTTCAGTGAATGCTTCTCTATGCATTGCGCTAATTTTCCTCTTTCAGTGTCTAAGTACTTGTGTTTTTTAAGTTATTGTAGCTCAAGGACTGTCCTAATACCATCATCTTTCCTCTTGACAATGCCAGTTCCTTTAAACTAGCCTATTCACAGGAAAAGGAGTTAATAATCTTCTCTTTCCCTACTCTTCTAAGGCAGCCTGAATGGGAAATGTTTCCAATTAAAATTCCAAAATGGCTGTTTCATATTGTCTTTTTCAGGAAGGAGAAAAAGAAACCTGATTCTTCCCTTCCTGTTTATGAATGAATACAGCTGAACTTTGTTTGGTGACTTTATCACAACCGTGCCAGACAATTTAAATATCCATAGGTCTTTTATAATTGTACTGATTTATAAAGTATTGCTGGCATGCCTATCATTGTTGATTCAGGAAAGGATTTCAGGTTCTCCTATGTACATAAATAGAACACTGAATGCAGATAAATATTCTTTGTGCACATTTCTGTGTTTATAGTTCTTTTTTAGTTACATAGCTGAGGGCGAGCAATATTCACATATTGCAATTTTGTTAACAAATTAAGTTTCCATTCCTATCTCAAATTCTTCAGATACAGAGTGGCTTCTGTATACGTGCTGTTATTTTAAATTTATTGCCTGCCCATTTAAAGCTAAACCAGTTCGCTCTAATCTTAAACATCTCTGACAGAAACTCTTATTCTCAGGAGTGTCATCTTTTCCAACAGAACCTCTATAAATGTGTATGAGGTAATTCAGCAGGTGAAGCATCTTGTAAACTGAATAGTCTTGAAAAAGCTACAGCTGCTGAATTCTGCCTCTAACAGAGTTACTAAGATCACAGGAGCCCCTCAAGAAAAAAGGGTAACTTTTGTTTCTATACTTATATGAAGTCCTAATTTTGTTACTTTTTCTTTTAAATGAAGGAGGAATAGCGTGTGTATGTGCTTCCTTAAATTGGCTCTCCATGTTTTCTGAAATGATTGAATGTTGAATACTTCTTCAATTGCTTTCCCTTTCCCCCTCCAGATCGAAAACTAGTTGTTGAGGAAAAGATCCAGTCTTTTCATTTGTATACTACTTATCCATATTTAGGAATTAAATGTATGTACACAAATTAAGAAAAAAGGATTATGGAAGACTTTATCTGGCACAATCAGTTCCAGAAATAATATCAAGGCAGTAACTTTCTGAGGTCAAAAATGTTTTACAAAATAAACATTAACATTTCTGAGTTTTCCAAACTGTTCCTTAGGCAAGATCCAAACGTAAGGGTAGTGGGTGCAGGAAGACACCTTGTTGAAGTTGAATATATGGACTGCATTTTTTCATTTTTTCAAGGTCACAGTCATTCAAATTGGGTTTTGGTTGATGTGATGCAGGTTGCATCTAGGACTGTACTTAGCATGTTGGATGGAAAAGCAACATGAGTCATGCATCAATTTTTAAAATATAATTTCCAGCTATTAATCTGATTTGTCTCTATTTTTATTTAAAATGCTGTGGCTGAGTTTTGGGAAGAGCTTGGCTCAAGAGACAAAGTAAAATAGACTAGTAATGTGATTCAGTTAAATTAGTGACACTTAAAATGCAATTCTAGGCACTTTTACTTGGTAACAAGTTATAATAAATAGGGCTTTAAGGCAATGTATGTAAAATTGCACTGTGCTGCAAAAGTTTTTGCTATACTGGTACCTTTAGGATTCTTAACATTTTACTGATTTCTGCTCAGTGTGATCTGCAGACAGTAACAGTGATAACACTTATCTCCATGGTGTGAAAACTTCCTGATTACAGTTCTGCATGTCAGGCTGCTGTTTAAAAACCAGGCCTGTTTTGGTGAGCTAGCAGCTGAGATTACTATGGTAGAGGTTGAGAAAATCAGGTAGCAGTGTTATACACACTTAATTAAAATAAATCTGACTGATTTTTAACTTAAAATTGTAAGCTTTTGGGGGTGCAGATCTTATTTCTGCAAATAGAAATTCTTTGGGGCCCAATGTGACTCAAGTCTTGTTGCTGTTCAATGATATATTCATGCATTGTTAATCTTGTTCTAGTTGTAAAATTGTTTTTTATATTCATGGAATCTTCTAGGCCTCCCTGGGAAAATGATATTTTATAGCATGAACTCAGTCTCTTTAAATCCACAGTCATGGTTTGGGGAGGTTGTATTTAAAAAGCAAATTTCTAGAACCTCACATTTTTAGCTTTAAGAAATGTAGTATTAAAACATATCTTCTCTTCACCTCCCACAGGTGGATTCAATAAATTTCAGACTGAATTCTCAGAGCATTGTGAAACCAATCTCGACAGTTCTTCTCCTGCCAACTCTCCTCCTGCCTCTGTCCTTGGTCTGGGAGGGCTGAGGATAAGCTCTGATTGCTCTGATGGAGAATCTGACCGGGAACCCAGCAGTGCCACAGAGTCTGATGGGAGCCCACTCCCAAACAACCAGCTGGCTTTTCCTGTCCAAATTCTTCCCTATTTGTATCTGGGTTGTGCCAAAGATTCCAGCAACTTGGATGTCTTGGGCAAATATGGCATCAAGTACATTCTGAATGTCACTCCCAATCTTCCCAACATGTTTGAGCATGACGGAGAGTTCAAGTACAAACAGATTCCCATCTCGGATCACTGGAGTCAGAATCTCTCCCAGTTCTTTCCTGAGGCCATCGCTTTCATTGGTAGGTGTGGGCATGCTATTCTTGATCTAAGTGCCCCTTTAGGTAGTGTTCTATCATAAGCCAGCTGTTTTCTGCTATTACTACTGTCTGCTTGCTATAAATTCACCCAAATTTACACTTGGCAAGTGTAAGTTAGTAGGTACTGGTAAGTGTGGCAGCTTTTACATGCTTTAAATATAACTGAGTTTGGCTGCAAGCTTTATTCCACTTAAGGCCAAAAGATTATTCCCCATCTGACTTCAGTGAATTAGAAATCATAACGTTTGGAACAGATTTATAGGAAAGAATTGGGTAACCCTTTTGATTTCTGTTTGAGAGGCCCAGCTGAGCTGTAAACATTCCTTTTTTCCGAGTAATATATTTCAGGCAAAAATCAATTCCATCCCAATGTCTGGAATTCTTATTCATAAGTTAATTGTTGGGGCTTATATGGTCAGCATGGTTTCATGATATGCTGATTAGATGTGAGAATTACTTAGGAAAAGAGAATAATTTCTTTCTTCACCTTCCTGTCTCCAGGAATTCCTCCACATTGCTAGGTATCTATCATGGAACCCTTATGTCCTACCAAAGTTGCCAGCTGTTTCTGGTGTTCACATTCTTGGTAATCTCAAAAATTCTCAGAGCAGTTTTAAAATACAGAAGAGAACTTGGCTCTGGCTCACACAAACAAAACACACCTCTACCCATCCATCATTTAATTATTAAAGTTGGAATTGGTACATATTGGTTCATTAACATATTAAAGTTACTTAAGAACATTCATGCATGAACCTGATAGTATTGCTGTAGGCGTTGATTCCAACACGTACAAGCAGAGAGATAAATGTAAGATCTGATTTCAAAAATTGATTTTTTTTCCTTCAGTATTCCTAGTCCATTTCATTTTCAAAATTCCAGTTTATCTGTCAAATTACGTATTCTACAAAGAGGTAGCCACCAGCCAGCCCCAGGGCTTTTTTATTGTACAGCAACATAAGCTTGAGTAAATTGTTAAGTGTGAATAAATTAAAGTCATGTTCTTCCTGTTATTCCATATATTCTAAATATTTTTATGGAAAGTGAAGACTTAGATACTGATTTTGATGGAGATACAAGCTGGTCTTTTTTTGTTTTTGTATTATTTATGTCAGTTGATCAAGAGTTTTATATTTGCTTAAAGGCCTGTTTGTGGAATGTGGTGTTTCAATACTAGCTTAGTCAAAAACATCCTTTCCTATGCAAACCACAATTTGGTTTTTAGGACAGGAAATGATTATAGATTAAAATAGAAAAAAGAACTTATGTTCAAATAGAACACTCGCACACATTTAGAGAAACCTTTCATTTAGAAGACAATCGTGCTGAGTGGTCTGGCACTGATTAATGGCTTGGACAATGATATGAAATGAAAAGCCAACAAGTTCATTTCTTAAATTTTCTTTTGTGTCATAGAGTTTATGAACTTTCACATTCTGTTCTTTAGCTAAAGTACGTATTTTTCCAGGCATAAAACTCATCCCTCAACAAGTGTCCTCTAAAATCACTTACATTGATAACAATGTAATGGGGTGCTGAAGAATAAATATTAGCTGTTGGATCCAACAATAACACTGAATGCTGTCCACCAGGAAAATATATTGTTAATTACCCTCCATCTGTTCTGGGGTCCTTCAGAGCAGATCTGAGATATGCAAAGAAAAATAACAGGAAGACCTGTTCATGAGTTGAAATAAATGTTAGGTAAAGGTAGCTGAAACTAAATATAGAGAAACATGTATAGAGTTGTAGCCTTGCACTTACTTTACTGCAAAGATAACTGATAAAACATGTTTAGGATTGGGATGTTATTCTCTAATATTATGTGTAAACATCATAATTAACATTCTTGAGTTAACTGTTAGTGCTTTTAGCCTGTGAAAACTTTCACCATTAAGCAGGAATTTAGTTTCTTAACCACTATATATAACAAATTGCAACAAAGTTTAAAAAACAGGCATCTGGACTGGATTTTTCTCAAGTCGAAGACGTTTCGCCTTTAATCC
>JANHZU010006953.1:190057-224644 GCA_032468055.1 Acrochordus granulatus | reverse complement strand
ATGATCAGCTTGTTCTCTTGACAAAATTCTGTTAATCTCTGTCCTGCTTCATTTAATACTAATGATATCTAATTTATATGTCCACTCTGAGATGAATACGGAATGCAGTACAAGTCCTTACCCAGTGTTTGGAGACTGTCAGGGTCTGGAAGGTTCGGACTTAATCCAAGCAAGGTGAAATAGCTATTTATTCAGAAGGTTGCCAGTTCTAGGATTGTAACAGCTTTGACTCTTGATGATGTACTCATGGACAGCCAACCTGCAATTTGGGGGTCTTAATGGACTCACTGCTCCTTCTGGAGAAGTAGGAGAAGATTATGTCTAGGAGAAACATTCCCCAACTTTGGCTGAGTTCCAGCTATGATCTTACTTAGAATGAGAGACTATACACAGTTAAGCAGTTTAAGATTATCACCTATAACATTCTGTATAGTTCAGGTTCTAGGAAGCTTCAATACTTCCTATTTCTGGACAGATTCTACCCACCCAAAATGAGCAGAGAAGTTCATGAAGTTCCTCACCTATTGAGAGGTAAGAGGGGAAGAGACTCCAAACGAGTCTTTCTCTGTAGTAGCGACTCTCCTCTGGGACTTTCCGAAGCTTGCAAAAAGCTTTTGGTGCCCGGTGTGAATGTTATTCTAGTTGTTGTAGCAATTATTTTTGACTGTTATGTAAAGCTATTTCTAGTATTTATTGTATGAACAATGCATTGGCATTCTTGGTATTACTACTGTATTTTACTCTATCAAGGATCTCTGGGATTCAGCCAGAGAAATAAATAAATGAACCAGGGCTACTAGATCTACATTGAAAATATCTGATTGACTATTAGATGGCAATATACAGTTATAACTTTCTCTATCTCTTCACTGCCATCTAATGATCATCTGGATTTTTGTAGCTGAGTTCGGATAGCCCTAAATTTATCTGTAGCTCAAGCCTTGTATTCCAGCTATTATGCTGAGTTGATAAGCTATTGTTACAAGTAATAAAGATTACAAAGTGGCAGGAAGTTGAAGTTGATGTGACCATTGATGCAGTGCTATTTAAAACTGAATAATTAATTTATTGATATGGCCATTGATTCGCAAGGGACTCTGGATAACTAATAGTACTATCAAAGTAAAATGCTTCTAGTATTAGATGCATTTGTGTGCCATTTTTTCTCTTCAGATAAAGAAACAAACTTGGTTAATATTTGTATGCAAAAGGGCAATCCATTCATCTATTTATCCACCCATCCACCTTCCTATATATAAATATGATAATTACAATTTAGTATTTTCTGAAATGCCAAGGTATTCCACAGATATTATTTCAGAGTTCCTTGCAACTAGGAATATTGCCATTTTGCAGAAAGAGGTGAGAAAATAGTGCTTTGGTTTAGATGTAAGGTTTCAAATGGGGACATAAGCTATAATGTGTCCTTTGGATATCAGCTTAACCAAATTAGGGTTGTCAAATGGTATTAACTGTGTGTTTAGTTCATAAAATCTCAAAAATCTTTAATGAAGGTCCACTTCTGTGTTTTGGCAAAAAACAAGGTAAGTTTTTATCTTAATGCACAATAAACCTTAACTCATTCCCTGTGTCATCACTTTCTTCTTGGTTCGGCTCCATCTACTGAGACTGTGTGGTGCTGTTCTCACAGGTCTTTTTATCTGTCTCCAACTTCTTGCTGCTTCCTCCCCATCTTCAATTTGCGTAGGAGGCATTTGTCTTTCCTAACTTGTGCTAACTTCAGTGTGGGCTTGCCTATGCCTAAACATGCAATGATAAATCAGTTTAGGATGAAAATTCTCCTGCAATTATTTATGTACCAAGAATGTTTTGTTATGGTTGTTAATGGAAGTATGCAGCCATTGGAAGGGTGTGGAGTGGGAGCTGTTATTAAAGGCAGATGAAGCAACTGTTCTTCTTTTCATCCAAAAGCTGAGTCAAATTGTTAAACAAGCGACAATTTGTCAAATTTGGAATATTTCTGCATTGCCTTTTCTTGGACTTTGTTTGACACAGTGAAATGAGTTTGAAAAAATGATGAAAATTACAATGAGTCCATATTGCTAACCCCAAAAGTAAAAAGAAAATTTATCACATTTTTTGAATGGCAGCCAAACTTCAAAGAGCAGTGTTCAAGTAGTACCACATGGAAAAAGAAAATTTTCTTCCAGTTCAGGCTTGATATGATATAATCTGGGAAGTTTAATAAGAAATAATAACTGCATCCTTAGAAGTCTTCTAGATTATTGTCTATCCGGATAATGTCATTATTGTCCATCAACCAATCCAATAGTAGTGTGTTGTCTTGTGTCTTTCATGGAAAAGTATGTTTTTCCTTAAATCCTGCTCAGCTCAGACTATCATCCACGTTTCACCTTTCTCAAAGAGCAATCCTTTTATGATGTCAGATTCAAAATAATTGCAGAGGGTGAGGCTCAGTTTTTCCTATCACCACTTTCTTGTTTGAAAACATCCTTCTCCCAAGCCTGTTTACAATGAGGCAAACATTCATGCATCTATTCATTTTAACAGAAGCAGTAATTTAATGGGGAAAATGATACTGGAGGAGAGGAGAAGGATGAATGTCTGATTCTTAGCATGCAGGCCCATTCAGATTCCCTTATGTATCTACACACACACACACACAGTGGTTGCTTTAATTTTTTCATAGACCCACACAACATCTTTATTTGCTTTATGTGAAGGAAAGGCAGCAGGAAAGAGGGTGTGTGTTTTTACCCCAAGTTAGTGATGTAACTAAGAAAAAACAAAGGGAGACAGAAAGAACAGGTGGTATCCAATTAACCTTTTCCTAATGACTAAATTAATAAGGGAGAAGAGTAAGTATCTTTCTTTTCCATACTCAATTAATTGCCCAAATCTCCTTTGGAAGGGATACAGAGAGGGTTGTTAAGGAAGGAGAGAGGGACCATGCTCTTCAGACTGAAATGGACTCCTTAAATCTCCTCAGCCTTTCTGATTCACTGATTTTAATGCTGTTTACCTAGCAAATATCCAATATCTCCTCCCTGTGACTTCTAATGGCACTTGACATTTGACGGTCTTCTATATTGAACAGTTCTATATTTAGAAGGTGCTATTTAATAGCCAGTGATATTTCATAACCCACTCTATGTGCTGTGTTTTATAACTGGTCTGTTTTATAACAATTAGAGTTTCATGTGCTCTGCAGATTAAGAATGTATCTGCGATAAAACTGTAGAAGGATGTGGGTGGCAAAGAATTATGACCCATCTGGATGTGTTCTGAGCAGGATGGAAAATGAACACCCACGTGGTTTCTATACTGCCAAAGGCTCAGCTCCCATCCCAAAGCCCCTTCCTTTTCAGCCTCTCACTGAGTGGGGAAGAGAGATGGAGCAGGTTTGAATTCTGCAGGGTGGCATAATCTTTAGTGACATCATTAACATACAACAGTCACCACATACAACCATAACTACAAAACCGATTTAGAAACAAAAGAATGGGAAGAACCATATATAATTAAATGGTCAAAATCATATGACAGGTTTTGATACGTGCAATGCAACACTTCCTGACCGAATGTTCCAAATCTTAGGAAATGCGAAGTAAATATTTTGTAAATGGGGATTGGCAATACAGAGCCTAGGGTCATCCGGGAATGTAGCAGATCCCCAGAAGCAGCCAGGGCTCAGACCAACAAAATGACATAATAAATTCTGACAAACCACACACTTTTTCTCTGACAAAACATTCCCTAAAAGTAAAGATAAAGGTTTCCACTGCCAGTCGTGGCTGACTCTAGGGTGAGGTGCTCATCTCCATTTCCAAGGCAAATCACCAGCGTTCATCCGAAGACGCTTCCATGGTCACGTGGCTGGCATGACTACATGCCAAGGCACATGGAACGCTGTTACCTTTCCCACTGAAGGTGGTACCTATTTATCTATTTGCATTTTTATATGCTTTTGAACTGCTAGATTAGCAGAAACTGGGGCAGAAAATGGGAGCTCACCCTGTTGCACTGCAGCACTTAGGTCTCAAACTCAGGCTGCTGATCTTCCAACCGACAAGCCCAGCATCTTAACCACTTGTGCAGCCGCACCCCCCTAAAGCATTCTCGGTACACTTTAAAAGTAAACCTCCCAGAGATGTCTGTAGGGGGACGGATTCCAAAGAGGGCAGTATGGCTCTCCCAGCCATGTCATAACCTTGACAGACTTCTGAGGATCACTTACAAGGGAGGTTTAACTTTGGTAAGAATTAGCAAATGCAGTATGAAACCTAAATAGCCTTCATCTTCTTGCACAGGTGATCTTGCATCATCTGGTGCAAGATCAGCCTTGTAGGAACAGTTTATTTTTCAAGCAAATTCTGAAAATGTTGTTGGCTGACTCGCAACTTTGCAACCAAACACTGTTGATTTGCAGCCAATGCTATTCAATTGGCAGGGGCACACAGCAGCAGGGAAAAGGAAATACTATCGCACAGTAGGTCTCAATAATTAATTAAATAAAAATTGAAAATCACAGAAAACTCACTAGTCTACCAAATGTTGTGAGCCCTTGCAAACAATGAGGAATTAGAGCAAGAATTTAGACTTTTTAAAATATTATGCTTGCATATACTAATATTTAGAAAATAGAAATAGTGTACATGCTGTTCATTTTCTACCTCTTTGGCAGCATCCTTTTTAAGTGTTAGGGCAGGGTTTCCCAAGCTGCGAGCTGTACCTCCCTTGGGGAGGTGCTGACAGAGTCCAGGGAAGTTGCAAAGAACTTTTTAGTTGTTACAATAAATCCAAGTTTCACTGTATTATTTTCAGTGTTCTTTTGGGTTCATTTTGATGTGTGGAGTTTTAAGACAGGTGTGCACATTAAGATTACACTAAAGCAAGGTGTGAGGGCAAAATATTTAGGAACCTCTGTGTTAGAGGCTTGTTTGCTTCCTTCCTCTGTAGAATCAAAATAGCTGCCATTCAAAGTTTCCTGTCCAGTGTGTACAAAAAAGTAGGTGTTGCCTAGGCCTTTGGTCCAGGTGGGGTTATACTTCCCATTAGTGCACAATTTGGGCGTCTTCCTGGACCCTCAGCTGCTGCTAGAAGAGCAGATGGCAGTTCTGGTTGGGAGGACATCTTGCTCATCTTGTGAGCCAGTTGTGCCCTTTCCTCTTCATGTGCCTTTAAACACTCACAACTGGACTATTGCAGTATGCTCCACACGGGCCTGCTATGTGCAAGCCACAGTGGTCTCAAAATGCAGCCAGTTTGGGCCAGTGGTTAGGGTAACCACTAAGGAACAGACTAGCAACCCGGAGGCTCTAAGTTCTAATCCCACCTTAGCCATGAAAGCTACCTTGGGCCAGTCACTCTCTCGCAGCCCAGCCCACCTCACAGGGTTGCTGTTGTGGGGAAAATAGGAGGAGGAATGTGTGTTAAATATGCTCGCTGCCTTGAGTTGTTTATAAAAATAATAAAGGCGGGATACAAATAAAAAAATGCGAGGAGCAACAGATGCGTCTCATCATGCTCATGCGTCATTGCTGGTATGCGAGCTGCATTGGTTACCAGTTGGTTCTGGGCCCAGCTCAGGGTGCTGGCCATTACTGTGAAGGCCTTCGTGGCATCGGGCCTGGTTATCTGCAGGAGCACCTGTCTTCAGGTGTCTCTGACTGTTTAGTTCATTCGGGCAGAATTTGTCAGTTGCAGGTCTCCTGCAGGAGAAAGGTTGGCAGAGCCAGAGGGGGGAGTTAAGCCAGGCTTTAGCTTGGAATCCTTCGACAGTCGTAAGAGAGTGAGGTCCAACCCCCCTTGGATGCCATTAACCATGACCTAGTTTCACCCAGGTCTTAGCCCTCCGTCTGAGCAGATTTCTGTATCGACTTTCAGCAATAATCAGTTGTTCTGAACTTCTGCATGTTTGGACCTGGTTACTTGTGCCTGGCATCTCCTCCATCAAATGCTGTCGTCTTAGAAGACCGAGGAAGCGCGTCTTCTCTGCCATAACCCCTGCCCTCTGGAGCAACGTCCCCCAGAGGTACCTATGGTTCGCACTCTCACGCTTCTGAAAATCCCTTAAGACCTGACTCTCTTCCCAGTTCTGGGCTTCGGGTGTCTGTGGAACTCTACTGAGTCTTTATTCTAAATGCTGGGAATGCCGTTTTTGTCTGGGAATGCATATTATTTTAAGTGGGTTTTTTAAACGTATGAATTATGGATTAAATATATTACAAGCCACCCAAGTCTTTTTGGTGGTCTTGAAATTCAGTAAATAAAGCTGAGAGGTCAAGCCTTTTTGTTAGAATTCAGAAAGCTTTAAAGATACCTTCCCACGCCCAACAGTTTTTTAACTGTTGATGTGTTGTTAACATTATATATTGTTATTTTAATATTTTGTATGATTTTTTGGTAGATTGTTGAGCTCAGCAGGATAATAAAACAATCATAATTCCATTTATTGATTTGGTTTAGGATGATGTGATCTCCCATAATTATATGCTCCTGTGGATGGCTTAACAAACCATGGTTCAAAATTCCCAAATTAACATTATGTATGAACCAGGCAAATACCACTGTCCCCAGTTTTGTTCATTGCATTTTATTCCTTTTACAAACATTCATATCTAACAATTATAATGAATGCTTGGGATGGATTTTTTTTTTTTACATCATTAGAAATTTTTGTTCTGAAGCATCCCCTTGCCTGTGCATTTGACTACTTGTAACTTTAAGCACCCTGGGAAATTAAAATTCCTCAAGAGCCATATCACGAAAATCTATGTTCTACAGATGAGGAAGGAACAGAGCAGGACATGGTGTGCAGCCAGAAAAGATATACCCTGTGCGACTCATTTTTTAAATCTGTGCTCCCATCTTTATTAATTTGTGTACTGTTATCATGATCCAAAAAGTTAAAACAATGATTTAATGTAGACCAATTTTTAGAAGGCAAAAGTTCTGGTAAAGTTCTGTCTGAAATTTCCATCTAACACCCCATTTTTTCCCCCAGCTGATAAATTTTCTTTGATTAAATTTCTCAATTGTTTGGCAACTGCTAAAGGACAGATTGCTTATGCTATTGATACCTCACTGCAAACCATTAATGATGCATTTTTACTTCTGCATTGCTAGGTATCAATGATTCTGAGTTTTCTGAGAAACAGCTTAAATGCATTATGAATGCTTTTTCTCACTTCTTATAATAAAACTCCAATTAAAACACTAAGTATACTAATAATACATTTAGGAAAGCTTGATATGCTAATGTTTGCCATTTCCTTCTCAAGTGTCCAAGGCATGTGCGCACGTATGTGTGTACAGAGGTAGATGATAGCCTAGAGATAGGTACAATTTGTAGTTTGAAATAGTTTTTGGCTTATGATTATGGTTTACTGCACAGGATGCATTTGGTACTGTTGTCCACCTATCAAGTCCTTCCCAGGGCCTGGGATAGGCAGATTTTGTTGTTTGAGAGTGTAAAGGTCTTAGGATGTAAATTGTTCCGAATAATGCTGCCTTTTGTAATTGACTGATGGTGAATTTGTCAATACTGATGGTGTTCAAGTGGTGCTTCAGTTGTTTGGGATTGCACTCCAAGGTGCCTATTACTTTTGGGGTAGCCTTTGCTTATTATTATTATTCTTTTGTCAGCACTTTAATATTTAAGGGAACATACAAATCAGCAACTTGGCTTACTCTTCTCTATCAGATACAACAGTTTCTACATGTGAAAACTGTATAGACTCTTTCCTACCAACTGGGCAGCACATCCTCTCCCTCTGTCCTCCTGCCAATTTTCCAGTCCTTTTGGTGAGTCCTTTTGGCAATTGGCAGAGGTGGAATCTTGTGGTTCTTTTCAGGATTCTTAATGTCTCCCAACTCTTAATGGTAGCTTATCAAATCTTTGCAGTTACTCACACGTTCCTTAGCAATTCAGGGGTGGAGGGAGAAAAGAAGGTAGGCAAGCAGGTAGGTAGGCATACAAGCAATGTTTCAACTGAAATATAAGTTATTTAAAAATATCATTCCCTTTAAGTTACTGTTGCAGTAACTTAAGATAGCATGTCTATCCATTTGGACCAGGAAAGGAGCAAATCTCCCTCTCTTCACTTCTTAGGACTTGTAAAGGGGCTGTGAGAACCTGAATACTTTCTCCGTGGGGGAGACCTGTTTTGCTCCCAGGTCAGTGGAAACATGCTTATTAAATAGATGAGTGCTCTTATCTACTTTCATCAGCAGTGAAAGCTGAGGCATGAGAGAGGATAGTGAAAACTAAATTATGATGGTTTCTCATAATGGGACTGAGTAATTCTTGCCCACATCCTACCTAGCATTCACCACTATCCTTAGACTCTTGTCTTCATGGGAACTAACTTCCTCCCAGGGTTTTAGGAAATATGTGATCTAACCAGTTAGGTGACTGGATACACCCTTGGGACTGAGAAACCTTATCTTCTGCTCAGCTGCTGTTATCCATTGACTCACTCTCGCTCTCAATCTCTCATAAACACTGAGTAAACTTGTAAGGATAATGAAACGTTTCCTAAAGCCTTTTCCATTACCGGGCACAAAAAATCCGTAACATTCCAGAGATGAACTGTAAAATGTAGAGTTCTGGGTTAACTACTTGATGTTAAAAGGAGAGGATTAATCACTGTATTCTCAATACATTGTGTTTTGTCAGAAATTGCAACACTTTTCTAATACGGCATCTGAATATGAGTCTAATTGTTCAGATTATGCTAATAATGTATTTACCACCCAGAGTTGCTATTTTTTTTAAAAAAAATCTTTATATCAAAATGTTGCGACAGATAGAATATATATCAAATAAAGTTCATTTGGTCTAATCTGTCACTTTCTGAGAGAAGGAGATTTTGATGTGCTTGTTATTTTGTCCTTTTGAAAGAAATAAACACCTAGATGTTCATTTGGAGATGGTCTTATGAGCTGTCTTATTTCTGAAAATTTATAGCTTTGAACAAAAGACCAAGAAGGTCCTAGCTAGAGAATCAGGAAAATGACTTTGAGGGAAATAGGCAAGAACTGTTCTATAAGCAAAAAAGCCTGAAACATTCCTTAAGTCCTGGGAAACAAGTTAATATTTGGAGGATAGTCATCCAGGCTCCTCCCTGATTCACTGGGATATAAGAGGGAGGGGGAGGTAAAGCACAATCATGCTTGAAAGATTCCTTTATTCTACTGTAACCTATCTCAATAAAGTATAGTCCGTGTCATCAGGTGGAATCTCTTCGTGGTCTGCTCTATCCCGAAGGGCTGACTTTCTAGTTCAAATTCCTGTTTGGCTGTGGGGAATCAGCTGGATGACTCTGTTAGCCTACTTTACTTTACACTACAGGCTTTTTAGGGAGAGTAAGAGAGAACCAAGAACCATATACAGTCTCTCAATTTCTTGGAGGGAAAGGTAGAATGAGTAATAATAAAGATGTAAATATCTTTCTAAACAACACAGTTTAAAAGCTTCAACAGCAAGAGTTACCACTGAGTGGAAATATGTGGAAAAAAAGGATCTGCTCCATCTTTTTCACAATTATTTTATGAATGCAGTTAATATGGCCTAAGTTCTGTTAAAGACAAATAATACTTTCTATAAGGGAGGCAACACAAAAGTCAACAACACCTTGGAAGGACATCAAGGCTATGTTCATATATTTATGGGAAAATGAAGAATTCTAGAAATCAGGAGGTGTACAAATTTAATAAATAATAACAAAAATAAAAGGGAAAGTAGCAATTACGCTCACAAATCTCTAACTGATAATGAGCAAATGAAGTAAATGAATTCTATATAATGAATTAAGACAACAAAAACACAGTATATCCTGATATCTTATGAAATGTGCTTTGATCTGATGAGATGAAATCTTACTGAGATGCAAACATTAGCAGACCATTATAAGGTAGTTGCATTTTCTTTAGTAAGTTAAAACTAACTTCCAAATCTAGAATTATCCTGACTATTTTGTTTAATGTTAGATATACACAAATAGTTATACAAAAATATTAAATAAAAAGGAGGACCAGCTGAACCCTATTTGGACAGGAAACAGTTGCAGGGTGCTTGCTTGATTCTTTCATGACAGAATGACTACAAGAGTCCAGCTAGCAATTGCTGTAGGATTGCAGTCTGGTTAGAGAACCAAGGAGGATCAAGTAGCTCATACATGGAAGGGAACAATCCATGAGTCCCATCCACCAGCCAGAGAAGACCTATCAGAATGACACTAGGAAAGGAAAGGAGAAAAGGGAAAGACCAGTGAAGAGTGCCAGAGCCCAATGCAAGTGTAGTGGAAGGAGCCAAGGCAAGGGGAGGCAGGGGAGGATGACAAAGTTAGGCAGTGGGTATTGATGGAAGTTCCTCCCAATGAAAACATTGTAGAGCCCTTTGGAACTTTAGTGATTCAGATACAGTTGAAATGTTTGAGATTTGGGTCAACTGAGATGGAAGAAAATTGGCTTGACTCCCCAAGGATAATGCCAATGCAAGAACAAAGAAATGATGCCAAAGCCCCATATGAAAGTACTCAAAGTCTTCTTATATTTCTCTTGGCTGTGCCACTAAAAGTTGTTTTAATGAATTCTTGTGAGACTCAAGGGGAAGATGTCCAGGAATTCCACCAGTGCACATTTATCTAAGAAAGAAAGCATTTCTAAGAAACAGGGCTGGGCCAATTAGGAAGACCACAAGAAAGTGAATACTAGCTAATGCCTTAAAAAACACTTCCATTACTTTAGGACTCATTTTGGCTTATTGTTGACTAGTAAGTTATAGAGAATCAAATTTCATTTTAGAATTGATCCATCTTGAGGAACTGAGATGGTTCTCTTATAACCCAGGTTCATCGACAGCAAGAATCTGAAAAGGTAGGTCTTCTCTGTTCTCCCACACAGTGTTTCTGCTAATCCGATCATGCAATAATCCTGTACCAATCTTAAGTATGTTGATTATATTAATGATTCATTAAATCAATTATCTTTCTTCATTTGGCTTGTACATGGACTAGATATTCCTTTTCAGTAGGAGGTACCTCGAAACAAGATCTGATCAGATTTCCTGTTGACAAAGAAGAAGAGAAAGTAGCATATTAAATGACAAAAGTGAAGAATGTAGATACAGTTTTATCTTAGACTAATTAAATCTTTATTAGCTGGGTAATTATATGTATTCCTCTCTAACTGAAATAAAACTAGATCCAGACTTGCCTTTTCCTGACAAGAAAGGTCATTATTTCTTCTCAATGTTTACTATATTTTTAGTCCATCTAATAATCAAACAAATGAGATTAATAAAATGCAATTATTTATAAAAAGAATTAGACCCACCAAAAAAGGGAAATGGGAAGAGAGTTTTTCAGCAAATTCCATTGCAATTCCTTGTGCCACTTTCTACTTTGCTAGGTTGGTCTCCAAATAATCCAGAATGAATTGTAATTACAGGAGATTTCAGGAAGATAAGAAATCTGTATCTAACAATTTCTCAGAAGTTTTCTCCCTTAATAGTGACAATAACATGGAAAAGTTTAAGAGAGTAAATTTCTCTGCTATGTCTTTCCTTGGAATTTAATCCAAGTGTGAAGAGCCAGGGAAACAACAGACTCCTGGAGAGATCATTTGAAATGAAATTCAGGATCTTGGCCACTTTATTACTGTATAAATTTCCACCCATGAGAATAACTCTCAACTTCTTTTGTCCTTTGAAATATTTGATCTAATTTGATCTAAAGCAAATTCTGCTTCATCCAAATGAATGAGAACTATTAGAAAAAAGATCAGGAGACTTTATTTGACCAATGTTTCCTCAGTCCAATGAGGAAGAAGCCCCAATGATTTTTCCTGACATGTTACTCCATGGTCAAGCATATCTGCAGAAGAGAAGAGAGAAGGTTGATAGAACCACAGAAAGCTAGATGAAAGAATCCACAATGGTCCTTTCTATCCCTGTTCTGGGAGACTCAAAGGTATAAGCCGGAAAAGATATGACAAGGCTAGACACCAATTCTTATTCAAATGTTTCTAAAACTCAAAGGAAAGTTTTTGGATGTGAGAATTAATGATTTAAAAACTAAGCCAAGTTTTGATGATATCTTTCAAAGAGAAATTAATTGTATGGAACTTTTGTAAAATAAAGATATAATTTGGTTTCTATTTCTGACATTACTAGAAACTGTTGAAGATATTTCTGCCCTATGTATAAATCTAGTTCCTGATTAATTTGCTGTCTTACTCAAAGGACAAAATGGCCTCTGTACCCATTCCACTTACCAAAGCTGTATCCTTCTCTGATGCTGCCAATGAGAGATGCCCTCTCTTGCATTTGATGGTTAAATTAGGAGACATAAAATAAAAAACAGCCCATCTCTGTTCTAAAATAATTAGAAAACATTGCTAATCTAGCAGAAAAGTACAAAGATGAGCAATGGGAATGTGGGCGAGCAAAACACTGAATGCATTTCTCAAGTTATGGGTCCTCATTTCTATCTTACACTGCTAATTCTTCAATCTGCATTAATAGTCAGAACAGAGAAAGCTTGTAGAAGAGGTATTTTGCACTAGCCTTTTGACACATGCAAAATGCACATCCTTGCTAGCAATATTTGACAGGCCCTTCAAAAGGGTGTGAAGTTGTTCAGAGAGAATGTTGGGGACATGCATTCTCAATGCTGTTAGGCCCACACATAAGCTAGTACTTGTCATCTGAATTTATTTTCTAGCATCTTCTTTATTTTAGTGGAAGTAATATTTTAGCAGCTTTGGATCATCTTAAGCCGCTGAGTCAAAGTGAGTTGAAAAAATTAAAATAAATAAAACAGTGCTGTCAAGAGAGTCAACAATAAGAAGTTGGCATAAGTGCATGACAGAGAAAAATAAATCAGCAATATCATTTTATTAAGTTGGTAGTGATAATCCTCAGGGTTCTTTTTAGTTCAATAAAGTGCAAAACCACACCCCAGATCACTGTTGCAAGAATCGATATTCAGTTCTTGACAATCAACAATGGTTAGCCAGTATGTCCTTACATGTTTGGACCTGTTAAAGCACCAGCATCCTCCTATCTCTTTAGCCAATGATCTGAATAGTATTCAGTGATCCATTTGTTGGTTGTGTTTCATTTATGTTATTGTATTTTCTGTCTAATCACTTAATTAGGTTGGAGGGGCAAAATTATACAAAACAGAGGGCTTGATCAGTCATAGGCAATTTGGAACTTATATGAAGATTTGAATTTAAAGCAATACTAATGGTTTTTCCTTAAGTTTGATCATGCAAATTATTCCTTGGAACCTGACATATCTTGATACATACTATAAAACTATTAATAATTTGAAACAATATAGTTATACAAGTTATTAAATTGATTGATGTATTTGCTGAAATGAATACTTAAGTCTGTAAAATATCTTTGCTAAAGCAGATCAAAGTCTATCTCACCTAGCATTCTGTGTCCACCTATGGCCAGCCAGATGCTTCTGAAGAATTCACAACCAACTCATTTATATTCTCTCTTTCTGTCTAATGTGAATAATAACATCAATACTACGTGAATCTTTCTAACAGTTTTTAAAGCTATCATTTCCATCTGGCAGCCATGGATTTGCTAGATTAATTATGTCTTGTGTACAGTAAATAGTATTTTTTTCTGCCTCTTTTCTCTGGATTCATTAAAAAATGACTCCGAGTGAGGGACACTCTCAGAATATATGCTCTGAACCATTCCATGCTGCTGTCCATTTTTTCCTTTAGCTTTCAATGTTGCTGAGCTGAATGCATGGAAATTCCCTTTTTATTATTTTCTAGTTTTAATGTAAGCTGCCCAAAGTTGTTTTGGAGCTGGGTGGCCTCTAAATTTTATTTATAAGTAAATATGCAAACAAAGAATTCTGATCCCACTGGGCCTAGATTCAGAATTGCTTACCAGTGATTCTTCTCCTCCCCAGGCTAAATTTTTCTAGAATTAACTTCATCATTTATTGATCCTAAAACTTAATATTATGAGACATAAGTGTATCTGTTGTGATGACACAATACCAACATATTTCTGGGAAGCTAATGACTCACGTTCTTTTAGCCTTTCCTTATGGTCTAAAAGCCTTAGTTTTGATGTTGTGTCTCATATTGTCTGAATGTATGTGAGACTGATTCAGACTGAGCCAATCTATTATTCAACATTACCACCTTTTGCATGCAGAAACTTTTCTGAGGAGTCTGTCTTAGTATTTTTGCTCTTTATCCAGAGGGACAAGAAGATCAATATTTATGCATGAATCTTCAAGTGATGGATCTTGTTTTGCTAGCTTTATAAGTTTTTTTTAAATGGAAAGAGTAGAAATATACAAGTTGAAGCCTTCCCCATGTAAGGATTTTAACTCCCAAAGTTCCAAGGCTTGACCTAAACTGCTTTGGAATTTGGGGAATCACAGTTCCAGTGTATCTTGAAGGCTACCAGCATTGGGGAAGATTGGTCTATGATCTTCTCCACATCTATGTGTGAGTTGATAGAAAATTATAGTGACAGGAAATTTGCTGATCCCTATACTGTCTTTGTCACTTCTTTTTCAGGTTACTGTCAGTCATTTGGTAGTTCTTACAGATAATTGTTGATAAAATGTGACAGATTTTACACATATGGAAGTTGCTGCAAACAATACTGGAATAAAGGTGTAAAGTAAATTGCATAGGCCATACCCTTACAAACATTTAAGGTATTAAGTGTGTACCTTGAAGGCAACATCACCAATATTGCATGAAAATATGCCACCAAGGTATATTTGTTGCAAAATTCAATAGAGCAAGGCATGTACCGTAGAGTTCTCTCTGATGACATTATATTTCCTATTTTATCCAAATATTCTTTTTTGAAATAGATACATTTAGATTTGCCTTTCTACAAAGCCACATAAAGCAATTATTTTATTTTCCTCAAAAATGATCACACAGTATCTTTTTTCAAGGTGACAAGAATCAGATGCTGAGCAGAAATATTTAACATTTAGATAAGTTATGTATCATTAACTTTTCCAGGAACTGAAATGTCTGCATGGCCCATCTAGATTATGTTGCTCATGTTACATATGGACGTCTAATAGCCCCTCCTCCCATTTAATCTAAGAAGCAACATTTTAAAAAAGTCCTGTGAACAAAGTCTCACCAGCACTCTTGCAAAATATAGTCTTATCTCTGGGTTGTTTTATTAATATATGTTGTTGATTATATAACTTCCTGTTACTCTAAATTATTTCATCATAGCATTATTTGCACAAGCTTCAATTTACTTGTAAACTGAAACTAGTTTTTACCTGAGGATTGTCACATAACAGATGAAGTCATTGATCTGTAAATTCAGAAGAAATATTCATAAGTGGCAATGACTGAATCTCCAGTGGATTTAGAATTAACTTGTACAATTTGAACAATCTAAGTGTAGAGGTGAACTGAATAAAATTCTAAGGTGAGAGCAAGTCTTGCTTCTATGAGGTTCCTAACCCAGCCATTGCTTCATACAACATAAAGATAGTTGTCTGGAGGACTAAAAGGCATTAGGATATGACTCTTTGAACTCTGATCCTCACTGGATCTATGAGACAACACAAGATCATGTGCAGTACTCTGCTTGATTGGACCCCTGGCTCATCTAGTGTATTCTCAAAATGACCAACCATCTGCACATGAAAGCCCACTAATCTCCCAGCAGATGGCCTCCAGAAGCAGTCACACTGCCATTAAGGCTAACAGGCATTGATCCATGAATTGGTTCAACCTATTGTTGAAGCCAGCCAAGATGGCTGCCAGCACCACACTGAGTGGGAACAAACTCCAAAGTTTACTTACATGTTGTGTAAAATGCATTAGAGGTTTCTTATTTAGTCTAAAAAGAAAGAAGAAAATATAAGGGGAAAACTTAGGGTTAGATCATGGAGAAAATCTATCTATTGGTTGCTGCAAGTTGAAAATGACTTGATGGCACATAATCTCTGAGATTTTCAGTCTTGATGAGATTACTGATACTATATTTTGAAATATTTCATCAAAATAGTTCTTTCTCTTGATGCCTAGAAATCAGAGTTGGCTACCTCATTCAGCCTAATGGTGGAGCTGGCTATGCTCAGGTACAGTAAATAGTAAATCTGTTTCTATAAGTGTTCCTGAATGGAATCAGATGGGCATTTAAGGGCATCATTCATTTTATGGCATTGTATTGGGAAACATCACTGTAATAACAACATATCTGTAGATCAACACTGTACCCAATGAAAAGCAGTAGATAGAAAAATGGAGAAAAAGATGAATAGACTACTTTTCTTACCTATGTTGGTAGGAGTCTTTACTGCTTTATATGGATATGGAATTGGTCTGAGAAGAACTTGGACTGCAGTCTTAGATATTTTTACGAGGAATGAGATCCACTGAGCTCAATGGATTTCATGTGGAGTAAACATTTACAGGATTCCACTTTACATAAAAATTCTGGAATATGGTAATATAATTAAAGCTGATTGAACTGAAAATTCTAACTACTGAAGCATGAAAATTTTCAGCTAGAGACTGAAAAATTTGTTATTCTGAAAATAATTTGGAGAATGAAAGAGAGAAAGAAATCATTTTGTTTGATTTTGTTTCTTTATAGGCTGAACTTTGTTTTCTGAAACCAGCCACTACATAACTAAACATGAAGAAATTATTAATGCTGAAGATTCTTATGGTAAATGTATGAATATGTAAGGTTAGGGATATAACTAGTAAATCATTTAGTGTAATTTGTTCAACCAATTTTGTTTCTACTCAGTTTGATTTTTAGGTAAGGGGACATTACTGTTTGATTAGAGTTAACCCATGCAGAGAGAAATTAAAAAAGTCCATTTAATTTTCAATTTTAAAAAAGACAAAAAATACCCAACATTTCATAGTGGTTTGCCTAAAAAGCATATTGACTTCTTGTGGGTACTGGAACTTCAAACTAGTTTTGAAAGAATACCATTTCTCAGGGGATGTGGTTGCAGGATATACCTGTGATCCAAAGTGTTTTAGAAAAGTTAGGTGTGAAAGTTGGACATTTGTGATCAGGGAAGTTCAGTAGTGGAACAAATGTTTGGCAGATGATTTTGAGTTCACCACTGGTTTCTTCAGGTACAATTGGAAAGCACTCCCATTGGGAAACTAGGAGTATAAATTGACAGGTGGGAGATAGCCCAAGGGACATTTGTAACCTCTGAAGACTTTTTTGTAGACTATGGACTCATGTCTGATGTTGCAGCAACAGCAAATGTCAACAGTTGGCGTAAGTTTCCATTTGTCAAGGAAAACTCAAATCTTGACTGTTTTTAAGATCCAAAAGACATGTACACATTTAAAAATCCAAGAAATCTAGCCCCAAAGAGTCATCTCCCCAAGCAAATCACATTGCTCTATATTGTTGCCAAATTCACTTCATTCTGGTGCTCCATATGAAATAAATGTGGCTCTTGTCTATCAAAACATTGTCTCCTCATAGCAGAGAGAAGAGTTAGCTCTGTGATACAATAAAAGCAGGGTTTCACTGGTTTTTAAGTTGCACTTTTCACCTCATTTTTTTCCAGTGAACCTTCACATTTGTAGGAGTGTCCTAATAGTCTGCCTTAGGAACTACAAGAAAAAGCATTTGGTGCCTTTATGGATGAACTGATTTATTGTAGCATAAACTCTTGAGAATTCATATCCACTCCATGAGACAAAAATCAGAGAAATCAGAGGCATATTTATGTGAAAGCTTCAGTTTAGTACATCTGGAAGACACCTGGTTGGAGAAGGCTGATCTAAAATACCAAAGTATAACAATCCAATTCAAAGAAAAGCAGTTTTAACAAAGAAGATAACAAATTTAATTTGTGAGTTGGTAAAAATACAGGCAGAATGGGAATGGTTTTCATTTGCTGGCCAAAAGTAATGGAAGAGGATTTCCTTGTACTAATATAATTATCATATTGAACTCAGCTACAGAAAAAAACTGTAATCTCTTGTGCCCTATCTCTCAACAGAACTTACACAAATCTCCAGGCAGCATGGCCAGCATGAGTCATAGCCCAGCACATCTGGAGAACACCAGATTTGGAAAGCTAACCTAAAATATGCTGGGCCTCAGTCATTCCAGTTCTAAAACTTCGTATTTAGGCCCACAAACAAAATAGAAACAAAGCCAATGAACTAACAGCTGGACTCCGTGCTTTAGTTTTTCAAACCAAAGGAATATCAGAAAGAAATTAAATCAATGGACTTGGACCTCTGTTCATCTGCCTGCCCATCAGTAGAATAAGTCTTTAAAAACCTAATGGAATGGGATCAAAGCTGTATGGTGGGAGAAGCAAAAGAAAGATGGAATTAAAAAATGGGCTGAAAAGCCAGAAGGTGAAGAAAGAATCTTGACCAATATCTTCCAGAGTACCTCTGTGTTAGAAGCAGTAGGGCAATGATGCCAATTTTATCACCTATTCTAAGACTCCCTGCCTCCTTCTTCCTAGCTATAAGACTCAAACTGGAGCATAATCAACCCTTCTTATACTTCCCAGTGCACATCTATCCACAAACTGTTGAAACATAACATAAGGAGAAAGCAGAAGCACACACATAGGCAATATGTAGGCACCCATCCTGATTAGACTGTCTCTCATACACACAGAGAGGCAACACATATGACCTGTCCTGATTAGATATATGCATTTGCACTTATGTGGTTAGTCTATGGGGAGAAAGTGTTCTCTTTTTCACACACAAGAGATGCAAAATTATCCAGGAGAAAATACATATGCCTGTTATACACTGTTGGCAAAAGTGTCGAAAAAAATAACCAGAAACATTCTACATGCTTTCCCTACCTTACTTTCTTCCCAGTTTGTTTAATGTAAACAAGATAAACTATGATTTACACATTCTAATAGCTGTATTCAAACATCATAAAAGCCCAAACCACCAACTCAACTGTAGAATGTTCTTTCTTCTCCTCCTCCTCCTCCTCCTCCTCCTCCTCCATTGCCACTTTGGGTGTCGAGGGAGATACAAAGTTCTGTTTCTTGAACTTCTGGTGGCCTCAATCAGTGTTATTTGATGCTGTTGTAGTGTGTCTTTAATATTGTCTCTCCATCTTCTTTTGGATCTGCCTCATACTCTTTGACCTTCTCCTCTTTTTATATATGCCTTGTATGATATGGAACTGCAAGACATTCTCTCCAGGTTAGCAAACCTCATCTCTCAAAGTCCAACCCCACATCCACATCATGAGAGGCAGTAACAGGATAAAATAAGGGATTGCTAGTATAGGATGAAGTATGGCATAGCCTTGTGCCACAGGACCATTACAGCAGCCATAAAGGCCATCCTGGGTCACCCTGAAATGGCCTGGCAAAAGAGACACAGCAAGATGGCAATGGATATCATATTGCTACAGAAAGTACAATGAAATACAAATGGACTGATCAAATGAGAATGATGTGTCAATTCCAATCATGTGCAGTGTCTTCTTTGTCCAATTGTTATACTAAGCCAGGCCTTATAATTTTGCATCAGGGTGATGTATGAACGAGACTTTCATGTCTAGGTTAGTTTCCACCAACAGAGATTAATTCCAGAATAATACCCACCCATCCAGTAAGTTTGTCTGGAAAGACCTAACATCGCACCATTCTTTATAGGATGTGTGGCAAAATAAAAGAAAAACATTGTGAACTTATTAACAGAGTCCTACTTCTCATTATTCTGGCTGTTCAGAACTGCAGTTATAACTTATTGCACTTTAACTTTTTCAGTTAAGTCAGAAGGGTAGTTTAGAGAAAATTTGCAATTAACTTAAAGATACCTGCAGGGAAGGGAGGGAATTTGGAACTTCATGCCTAAAGTAGCTGCCCTGTTATAATAAGGACAAAAATAAATAGTACGAGGCTGTCCCAGTCCCTAACAATATACTTCCAGATAAAGATAACAACTCTATGAAGACATTACAGGCAGATTCATGCAAGAACTGCTTTCATTACAAGATGTTTTCTTCATCCCTTTGCCAAAATCCATGTGGAGAATCACGCAATCACTTTTATGACTTGTGAATGATTTCCAGAAGAAATTATTCTTCTGGACCAAGAAACAAGAAAGAGGCAGAATTCATCCAACTCAGAAATCAATGACATGCTTTAGTTGGTTTTGACTTTGGTTGAATATATTGTATGAGCCCAGCCCCAGCTGAAGCACAGAGGGTTTCCTACACTACAATTTAGAGTACTGGCTGCAATGGCAACCATTTGGTCCCTGCTATAGTTAAATTATTCAGGGCCAGGAAACTGAATCTTCTGTTTCATGGAGCTCAGTTTTGTCTTTATTAAAAAAACTATGGAAGCAACACAACATACTGCATATTCCTCACTATGTGTCTAATACCCTTCTTCAATGGAATTAGGCCTTACCTTTGTACAGACTCACATCAGATCTTGCTGATTAAAATATGGGCTACTTAGTGAAGCTTATCTAGTGGTTCTGTGACCCCATTAATACTCAGCAATAAGTTTATTTCTTGGAAGGAAAGTCCAACCTTGGTCCCAAATATTATAGACTATTGATCAAATTTCTGAGAATGTCAGGACCTGAGAGAGCCATTTTAGAGATTAAACAGCACATCATTTTTTACTGCAGTGGCAGCCTCTGTTGTAGATACATTTGCTTTCCAAATTACTTTTAAAATATCCTTTCATTTCCCTACAGAAGAACATTTCTATTTGTCACTCTCCTTGTCTTGCCCTCAGTGCTCTTGGAAGAAAGTGCCAACAATATGTCACCATAAGACTGCTGTGCCCTTGTGTAGTTGGGTGATGGAGGCAGTTTTGCATATTCTATATACTGTCCATTTCATCAGCCATGATGCTCTGAATTATTAGTGTCCCTACTCACTTCTCACTCGAGGAAGTTGCAGAATAGAGAATTAAGTCAGGATTGATTTGAATGAAATCCAAAGCAACATTAGCCTTGTCATCCCCAAAGAGTTCTGGCAAGCAGTAAGCTTAATAAGATGATCATATTCATTAGATAGGTCATCATATCACAGTTTTCCTGTTTGCCTTTTCCATGGATGGAACTTTAATTGAAAGATGTGATATTTTCTGTAACATCTCCAGAAGTGTTCGAAAATCCACTGAATTAGCACAGCCACATGATTTGATTTGCATCTTTGAAGCAGGCACCTTAGGTTCATTAGAATCAACCTTGTTAAAACTTTCAAGATGGGGGCCACACCCATGTAATTAAAATCACACCCATTTTTACATACATGTAAAATCACATGTTATATTATACAAGGCATGTAAAAAGGGGTGAGGTTTTGAATAGTCAGTCATAACAACATTCTTGACTTTTTTGATCCTTTCAGTTTCCTGTATAAAGATAAAAAGGTAAAGGTTTCCTCTGCCAATTATGGCCAACTCTAGGAGTGGTGCTCATCTCCATTTCACAGCTGAAGGAGCCAGTGTTTGTCTGAAGATGCTTTGTGTCATGTGGCAAGCATGACTATATGCCAAGGCACACGGAATGCTGCTATCTTTCCCATTAGGCCAGTGGTATTACTTATTTATCTATTTGCATTTGTACATGCCTTTGAACTTCTAGGTTGGCAGGACCTGGGGTGAGTAACGGGAGCTCACCCTGTTATTCAGCAGTGCATGGATCTTGAACTATTTAGCTGCTGACTTTTTGGATGATAAGCCCAGTGTCTTAAATGTTCACCACTGCATCCCCCAATTTGAAGGTCACAAATTATTTAAGAGGCCCTTTTTGTCCATATGTCCTTGGTCCAGCAGGCACAGGTTTAAAATGTATTTGATTTTGTCTAGCTTTTTGAGGGTCTTTGAGTTTATGGTTCATCACAAAGTCAGCCAGATGTTTAGACTGGATTTGACATTTTTGTCCACCTATCAAATCCTTCCCAAGAACCTGAGAGAGGGAGATGTTTTCTTTGATGGTGTTACAGGTATCGGTGCAGGATGTAAGCTGTTCTGAGTAATGTTGCCTTTTGCAATTGATTGATGATGACTTTGTCAATGCTGATGTTGTTTGGGATTGCACCCAAGGTGCCTATTACAACTGGTATCACCTTTGCTTTCTTTTGCCACAGACTGAACAGGAAGAAAGTCTCATTTCTCATAACCAGATTAGTCATAGCTGAATGGTGTTGTGACCTTATAAACTGTCTGCTTCTTTCTTCCTCTCATCTGTCAACAGATAACTTAGATTTATGTTTATTTCCTGATTTCAGAAATCTCCTTCAATTCATCCCATTCAAATCTATGCTTTATTTTTTTAATGATTTTTTTGATTTGTTGGAAAAATATTGCAATTGAAACATATGGCAGTTTTTTGTTATAATTTTTGTCATGGATGTGAAGAAAGTTATTACTTGAGTATTACTGGCATACTCAACTTTAGTTTTCAGCACTTATGGAGTCTTAATGTCTTGTCAATTAAACAATGGAAGGGATGAGTTACACCACTGACGGGCTGTTTCAGGCATCAACTGTCCTTAATCCAGAAAGTGTTTTTCATACAAGTTAAATGGAGAAGGGATCTTCTGTAAGGACAGGAGAACTGTTGATTTCGTGTCTTGTTTGTGGGTTTCTGAAAGGCATCATGCTGGCAAACAGGATATTGGATGGCCAAATTTATTGGAATTACCCATCCTGTACTATTTATACCTGTCATCCATTTGAGATACATAGCACCTCCATCTTTAATGACTGAGAGTTTAGTTGGTATTGGGACACTTGTTTGGTAGTACTTATGCTTTCTGATAAACAATCCCATTAATTCAACTCGCATCACCCCCAGTTGAAAAGAAAGCAAAGAGCTATTGAGAATCAGGAGCTGACAATATGGAGCTACCTCTACCTTCAATAACAGGACATCCTCTAAATATGTAGAGATATGATATTCCCAATGTTCCTACTAGCTGGAAATTTGGAGAAATGGAGATTGAAAGATTCTGGAGAAGATTGAACTAGATGATCTAACCTGAGATAAGGCAGCTTCTTACTTTCCTAGTTATGATTGTTGTTGTCTGTATTTGTCTATATGCATGACTTTACAGGATTTGACATGGAATCATATCTTGGAAGGGATATACTCACCTTCCATTCTCACTGGGACTTGAGCATGAGCTATCAACAGGAGATAACTTTCAGAATAACCATTTAAATCTGAGTTTTTAAAAGAAGCAGAAAGAGGTTTGAATTTCATTCTCTTTTCCAAACTATTGTCCATGACCACTAAGTCCCTCTTAACTATTTTTTATAGCAGCCAAATGTTTATTGCTTATTTGTATAGCTGGTTTTTGATCAATGAATGGAAAATATCAGGAGATTTAGTTGGAATTTAGTCCTGAGAATTCAGAGACATTTAGACACCATGGTTCCATTTTTCTCTGTAAATTAGAAGGGAAGTATGTCAAGGATTTCTGTTAGGTTATTAAGAATGATAGCATTTGTCATGAATGTAAATGTAATATAAATGACATAATAAAATGAATTTCATGTTAGACTTAAATCTCCCTGTATTGTCTTTCAGTCCAACTAACAGGATCCCCAAAATCTAGTTAATTATTCTTCTGCTGTGGCTTACTTGCAATCTTAGACATGGATTTTATTCTTGGGTGGTAAACCTTCTCCTCCATGTGGTTTCCCTTGAAATGCAGCTACTGATCTGTCCTATATCTTCAGTAGATTCCAAGAAACAAGATATATTATTTCAGCTCCCACTGAAACTTTTAATCAGTGATTTGTGTACAAATATTTGTGCTGCCTTTTGTTTTGGGTTATCTTTGGGTTCAGCAAGCAGACATAGTCCTTGGAACAACCTGAGGTGTCTGAATAGTTCTAACTTGTACCTCTTAATATCTAGTACATTTTTTTGTCCTTCTCCTAATGGATTAAAAATATCTGGTAACTGAAGAGAGTTAAAAAAGATCAATGTAATATCCTTTCCTGATCGCTTTGGCTAAAATACCTATGAACTCCATTTCAGCCTCATTGCTGGGTACTGGCTGGGCCTTCTAACCAGATTCATAACCTGCTCTGCAACTTTAATGAATGTACCTTTTCTTCTTGTTCTTCATTCCAAATTGACTGTTTGATTGAAGCTTCTCCCTATATTTATTTTACACACACATGCACGCATGATCATATTCTTTTGTCCCTTTTATCTGTCAAGTACACTGCAAAAATAAGAAGGCATTTTATGTTACTTTTTACCCACTATACTATGCTCTCTGAAAAGTTTCATTTCCCTGGCTAATTCATAGTCCAAGGTCAAAACCTTCTGCAATATGTAAAGTGAATGTGATGGTTGGGGTCATGGAATCACCTGGAAGAAAGAGCAGAAAAGCCCATGGAGGAAGCACCTTAAGATCAGTGGGAAAGACAAGTTTTGTTGGGCATTAATGACATCCATACTTTCAAAGCAATGTGTGTGTGTTTTCTTTTTTCATACTTTGTAACTCAGTTATAATTTCTATGTTGTCTAATTTCCACTTAAGAACAGTCCTTTTCTGCTTTGCATTCCATATGAACAAACTTTACACGTGTTCTACAAATGATGCTTAAATGTGTCTTTACTGTCACGTGCGAAAATATGCTTTGTTTTGTACTTATCTTTTGCTAATCCTTCCAAATGTGAGCTGGGCATTTGAGATAAATACTGTATAGGTAACAGAAAAGAGCAAGGACGTATGGCCTTCCAAAACATTTGAAAAGGACTATTTTAATACTTCTCCAAGGATAATGATAGGTTTTTCCTTCTAGTATCATTGTTTTAAAGTCCAACCATAAATATGTATACTAATTTCATTCTGCTTCAGTAGTCTGTTTCTATCTAATCTCCTCCATAAACCTCAACCTGATGACTAATGTTGGCCAATAATTTTAATGAAGCTATACTGTATGGCAGTAGTAAACAACATGGTGCCCTCCAGATACTTTGAATTACTTACTATTCCCATAAATCCCAGATAATGTGGTGACTGCTCACGGCTTATGGAAATGTTAACTTGAAATAAGTGGAGAGCAGTTAGTTGTCTACCACTTGGTTAAATATGTTTCTCAAAATGTTAGCAAATATAAGTTCTTTGATTTTTTAAAAATTGTATGTAATATTATTGACCAATGGAAAACAACTTCCCCTACCCCCCACCCAGTGATAATATAACTTCCTCACTGTGGAAGTCAGTTAACAAAAACATTTATCACATAGGTTCACATTTGGCCTGGGTTTGGTTTTCTTCCTCTTTTCAGCTAGTTTCATTCTGTTCAGGCAAAGATAAAAAAAAGGATGCAACATATTTTCAAGGGTTTTAAAGATTAAGAAAATGGCCTGTTTCAGTTTCTCTATTCACCAATACATTGATCTAATTATTCTCTCTCTCTCTTTCTCTCGTTCTCTCTGCCTTGCTCCCATGTAGAATGGCAAAACACCCAGGATAAAGGTTAAATATTTCAGGGTAAACTAATACTGTAGATATGCAGGGCAATAGATTAGGAAACTGCTCAAGAGGATTACTGTTGGTGACTGACTAACTGATGTACTCAAGATATATGATCGCATATATTTTGCCTTTCCTCTAGGACGGTGTTTCTCAACCTTGGCAACTTGAAATTGGGTGGGCTTCAACTCCTAAAATGTCCCAGCCAGCCAGCCTGCTGGCTTGCTTGCTGGATAGGGAATTCTGGGAATTGAAATCCATACATCTTCAGGTTGCTGAGGCTGAGAAACACTGCTCTAGGAACTCCAAGTGGCATTCACAATACTTCTCCACTCTACTGTGGAGAAAATAGTCTCTCTTTTTCCATCCCTCAGAGTGAGAAAAGAAGGGTTTACTGTATCCTGCTTATTAGTTTACCTGAATAGCCACTGATAGGCAGTAGGTGGCCCTCCAGATGTTCTAGAGTTGCAGCTCTCATCTACCAAAGTCATTCTGGCTAATAATGCAAGTAGATGAAAGCATCAAATTGGGAAGGACTCCTATACTCTGATCAGGATTCAGATGTTGAATCTAGCAAGTCGTTTCTTATATTAAAAAATGGGCCAATGACATTTTACTGATATAGCCTAGCCTTCCTCAAACTGGTATCTTCCAGGCTATCTCCAATTATGAAAATCCCATAATCACTGATTATGGTCCAAAACATCTTCTTGTTATAAAATCAATGAAAGGAGTACATTATTTTAACTATTTGGATATATAGTTAACCCTGACCACTGTATTTAAGATAGAGAAAGAGCACAAAATGTAAACTGAGAATTACACATGTAGATTTGAAGGATTTAAATTACTCTTCTTGGTCATTGTTTTTCTTTTGAATCCCCTTTTTTCCTCAATTTCCTATCATATCTGGTGCTGGACCTGGTGGATCAGGGATGCACAATAATTGTTTGGGAGCTGAGATCCATGCTCGTCCATTGAGAATCATGGTCCCCTTTGAAAGTAGTGTCAAGAAATGAGTGAAGCTTGAACAAAAACTAGATTTATTTTAAATTACATCCAGAATTGTGCTGGATTTAAAGAGTATAGCAGTATTTCTCAGCCTTGGCAATTTGAAGATGGGTGGACATGGCTGGCTGGGGAATTCTGGCAGTTGAAGTTCACACATCTTCAAGTTGTCAAATCTGAGAAACGTTGCTGTATGGTGAGGCTTTTTCAATAACTAAATAAATCCTTGCCTTTTAGTTTTAATGAGGCAAACATAATTGTTCCTTAACCAGGCAAAAATCCAGCTATGCATGTTCTAATTATAGATCTATTACTTTGATAAATGAGGATGCTAAGATTTTAATGGCTACTTTATCTACAGATTACAGTTTGTTCTTCCAACTATTGTAAATCCAAATCAGATTGGATTTAGAGAGAGTCTGACAATATCAGATGCTTAATCTACGTTTTTGTTCCAATTCAAAATAGACAAATATAATTTTTTGGGATGCCAAGAAAGTTTTTGATACATTAAGTTATCCCAAAGATTTCTATTTTGGACTGATATTATGTTTTCTACCCTAAATCACAGATTATAAATAATGGTGTTCTTTTTTCTTGGTTGCATTTATGCTGAAGCACAGAATAAAGATGTCCTTTAAAGATGTTTTAGATTTTCTTGCCTGTCTAATTAGAACTTCTGAAAACATTACTAGAATTATATCAGGGGCATATACTGTAATTCTACTATATTTATTTATAGTTATATGTAATGTTTTATAGATCAGAAAATGTTAGTCCTAATTACATTAGTTATAAATTCAATTACCTCTTTGGTTACTTTACTACATACACTGGAATAAATCAGACTTGATGCCACAGAATTATATCAAGAATTTGTCAAATATAAGGACTATAGTTTCAGGTTATGTTTTGATTTGTTTATATGATTTCTCAGGAGGCTCTTTCAACTGATAGACATGAATTTATTCCCTGTTTTGATGCAAATGAAAGAAGATATAGACAGATATGTTGAAGATGAATGCAAGGTTAATTTACATTTTGAAGTACCTTTCTAGATGTATTATATTCTGTTCATATTATTTTCATTGAAAATAGAAGATTTCTTTGGCAAAAGCATGCTGTAAGACTTTTCATTGTGCAAATGACAATGTCCAGTCAAAGTTATTTATTTAAGATGGGCAACCATATAAATAGTCCAAATGAATACATTTTCTGTGAAGAAAATCCTTATTGGAGATCTGTTTGTTCAGGGATCTTATTTAATATCTGCACTTAATCCTGCAAGAAATCTATGGAAAATATCGGGTTGCAGATCCACTTTTGATCCTTTTACGCATGATAGCTCTACTTTATGGGATAATTTCAGTTTAAAAGGACAGATCTATTTATGGATAAATTGGGCTTCTCATAATATTACTTCTGCTTCTTTGGATTTATTCTGTTTTCTGTGTTGCATTTTAGACTATTTTTGATTGCTGGTTGAGTTCTACACTCTTTTGTGAAAACGTTAGGCTATTCATATCCTTGTGAATCTGGCTGAATCTGAAATTATGCTCCTATGCACAAGGTAGCACTTGGGTTGGTAAAAGTGTAATTACTATTTATCAGAATCTAGGAATATGAGGACTTAGGATCTGGGGCATCTTATTATTATTTGGTACCCACAAGCTATAGTTGTGTTATAGGCCTTGGCTCTTGGGTATATCAATACATGGGTATTGAGAATGCTGGCAGGGAATGTTTGGAATTGTTAAACTATTCTGGAAAGTGTCAAATAGAGAAGACCCCATTTCTGTGGGGGCTGAAAGCTATTCCTGAGAGTCCAGGGATCTTGACCTTCATTTTTAGTTGATCCATGCCAACTTTAGTCAGAATAGATGGAAGCTGGAAGATGCAGCAGATGCCATCTGGCAAGCAACAGAGAACTATCAGTACATAACATCTGAAGCAAAGACATGTTTCCTCCTTCAAACTGTCACAATATAAAATCCCAGTGTTCTGATAATGATGTGCCTCAGTTCCCAGATACTCTCAGCAGACTATATGTGTCAAGCTGGCACATATTCAAACAATCTTTCTATAGAAAGTTAAGCAGATATATCCTAAATATATATACTTTCAATGAATGAATTTTGGTTTGTTGGCTTCTAAGAGGATGCAAGGAAATGTTTTTAGATGTTCTTGAACTGTTTTAAGAAGGTGGGTATTCAGGATGTTCATGGGCACTGAGTAAGAAGTACCAATGAAATCTGCATGCAGGTCTCTTTAGTCTATAGGATTAGTAGCACGGGATGGGAAAAACTTTTAGAAAACCTCTTGAATGGTGTGGTTTGAGACAGATACCACCTGAGCAACTGGACTTGATGAACCACATTCTGAACGACATACAGCAATTTCCTATATTTCTAACCAGAAATATTGTTTTTAATGTGCTTTAAGGTATGTGTGTACTTGCATGAGGCAACAGGAAACTAAAAGTTCTGAGAATCATCTCACAGATAATAATAGTGCAAAGGTGCTGAGACAAAAATATGAGGTGAAGGAGAAGCTGAAGCTGTGTGCCAGGCAAGGATTTGCAAGAATGCAATATGTTACACTTGTAGACAAAACACAGTCTCTGTGTTTATACCAGATTCGGAGGTTTATCACTTACGCATTCAGTATTCTGGTCTGTTATGATCTGTATCTGGAATGAGGAAGGAAACAAACTCTGGGTGATGAGCATGGTATGTTTCTGCTCTGCCAGTCATCTCAGTCCTTATGTAGTTTTGTATTTGGAAAGGCATAAATAATAAACAATGCAATTCTATGCATAGGTCCTACTTCACTGACTGGGATGTATCTTACTTATTTATCAAATTTATATAGCTGCTCATCTCACAAGAAGTGACTCTGGTAGTGTATAACAATTAAAAATAACAATCATATACATACAATCATTATAAAAATATAAAACAATCATTAATAAAAATTTAAATATATGAAAAAAGTAAAACATACAAGCTGCAGATGTGGGGAGAGTAAATATATCAGTAGTGGAGCCATCTTAAGATACTATTGGCTCCTCTGGCCTGCTCTTCGAAGCTGCTCCAGAAAGTCCCAAAACAGCTTCCATGTCCAATCGCTGCCAACTGAAATTTAAAAAAAGCTTCTGCCAGAAGCCAGGCAAACTCAGCTTGTTGAAAGACCCCTGGGAAGGTTGTAAATGATCATGTGACCCCAGGACACTGCAACTGTTGTAAATACATGCTGGTAGCCAAGTGCCTGAATTTTGATCAAGTAACTGCTGGGATACTGTGACAGTCATAATTGCGAGGACTAGTCATATGTCACTTTTCAGCACTGTTGTAACTTTGAACAGTTGTTAAATGAGTGGTCATAAGTTGAGGATTTTCTGAATGTCAACAAAATCAAAAGAACAAAAAGGAAAGATTCACACGGAAAACTTTAAAACATAGAAAGAAGAAACAAAGTAATCTATACACAATACAACAGAAATATAGCAGCAACTCAGTTTTGAATTAAACTTTGCCCATATGAAATCAAACTGATCTGCATTTCCATTATGTTATTAAATGTCCTGTCTAAAAATGAGAGGTATACCTTTAATCTAGGATTTTAATTCCCATGTAGGACTCTTTTTCTAACAAAATAATCCTTGTAGCACTGCTCCAACCTCGATAAATCAAAAGTTCCGTATCTAGTTCAACATCTGAGAAATATCTTTAAGCTTTCATTCTCTTTGCAAAATATTCAAACTATTGCTAATGTCATTTTGCAAAGAGCAATATTCATTCCCACATGCTTCCTATCTCTTGCAATCTGGCTAATCCAGCCAGGTGAACTGAGTGGGAGGTTTTCAGGAGAAAGTTTGGAGCTGGATTATAGTCAAAGGCTCCAAGAGTTACACTTGGCCTTTGGGCCAGGAGTGGCTTCTGTGTGTCTGATATGTTCTTCCTTCAAAGAGCTAGTACAAATCCTAAACCATTCAGTAATGATAGGTCAAAATGAATGGTTTTCACTATAGAGTGGAGACATGTTCCCCCAAATTGTTCATGTTATAAAATCATTTGCCTCTTACAAGGCCCAAGTCCCTTTTTCTCTCTTCTTTACCCCTTGCTGCTTTCTTCCCTTGACACCCAAAGTGGTAAGAGAGGAAATAAAGAACAAAATGTGGAATGATATCAAAATGGTGGACATGGCTGGGCAGTCAAAACCCTACTATGTCTAATGTGTGTTATGTATGTCACAGTCATGTAAAAGATCCAGATGGTGTTCACTTGCCAAGTTGTGCTCTCTATTTGACTTTATTTTTTTTAAATATTTTATTTATTGGAATATTTAAAAGAACAGAATAGCTACATAAAAAATAGAAGATAGAAAGGGACAGAGTAGATAATAAAATAGCAATAAATAGTTTATAACTATAAAGTTTAAAATTAATTAAATGTATAGAACTAATTATGTTCCTTAAGCCATCTAAAGAATGTCATATTAATACTGATGTCATCATTGTTTGTCATCCTTCCAATGAAAGATGCACATAATTGTGTAAAAGGAAAAGACCAAAAAATAAATAAATAAAAAGGGAAAATAGCATAAAAGAGAAAAATCAGTAAAAATGATATTGGGAAACATAGCTTTAAATTCCCTCCTAGTGTACTCAGCTGAGGATTGCATCAACATATTCATAAGCATTGCAACTGTTTCTAATTACTGGCTTTACATCAGTTGTTTCCCTCTTAAAAAGCATAGTCTAAGTATCTGAATTTAATTTGTTGCATGACATACATATATGACTTCCTTGATTTCCCATGGACTGTCTTGGGTCCAGTTAATTCCATGGGTCTCATGGTAGGGCCTGTCCTGTACAAGAATCAATCCTGTAACTCTTAAAAAAGGAATTCTTGAATGTCTAGAGGCATTTTTAATTCTTCTGTGGTTCATCAATTGCCACCACTTGAAGGTTCAACTGTTTCGAGCCACCTATCCTCTAATCCGGTGTTTCTCAGTCTTGGCAATTTGAAGATGTGTAGACTTCAACTCCCAGAACTTCCTTATCAGCATGGAATTCTGGGAGTTGAAGTCCACACATCTTCCAGTTGTCAAGGTTGCAAAACACTGCTCTACTCAATCCCAAAACAACCTTTGGAAGAGTTCAGTGACTGGACTCTCTTGTTATGATTCCTTACCCAATAATGCGGAGAGAGATCTCTTCCTTCTCATTCCTTGGCCTTCACCTATCTGTTAATGTGCTTCCCTTGAGACTGAACCACTCAGCAGAAAGGGCAAATTGTTCCCTGCATTCAAGATGATGCAAATTTGTTTGAGACCTTGTCTTTTTGAGCTGATCAGCCATGGCAATAATTAATTTTTTTGCTAATAAATGTAGAGTGATAACCTTTTCTTGTGAACCCATTGGAGCTGCAATACTGAGAATCTAATTTGGAGTATTGTATCACCTCACACTCCGGGTTCACTTACCCTTGCCCACAGTTTCTCTGTCCAAAAAAACCTCAATAAAAACCTGTCAGAAGAAAGCTTTTGGAATAATGTGACTCATAAACTGGGCTAGCTTGAAGACGCTATTTTAAATCTTTTTGTTTATAATAAGGACTGGAAAACTCCAAGCTCTATTTTATTTGGGAAGTTAAAACAACAAACCTGACTTTCAGCTTCATTCCAGATCAACCTGGATTTACCTTATCAAAGAACAATGAATAATGAATGTGCCCTGAATGTCCCAAACCGTATTTTCTTATTTGAAGCCATAGCTTGCCATCTGGATCCCATGTGTGATGGTTAAAAAGCATGTAATCACATATGAAGGTCGGCATTCTATTGTTACACATGGGAATGATGATGATGATTCTGACTTAGGAAAAAGATTATTTATCTCTGAAATGGAAAATTTGTGCACAGAGTGATAAAAGACTTGTCTAAGTTATTTGTAATCCTGCCATTGTCCCTGATCAAAATCACACAGCCTGGAGGTGAATTTCTTTTCCCATCAAAGTCTCGAGAAAGTCTTATTCTCTCCTGAAGGAGTTGCCAAGAACTTGTTGATTCTGGTCAATTACAAAAGACAGTTTTTGCATTAGTAGTACTAGGATTATATGAAATAATGCTTCTGCATTCTTATCATCTTTGTTGCTTTCTGCAATCAAGTACAATAAAGTGCAGTCCCTAGTAGCAAGTCTGCTTCTGTCTATAAATTTTTTATACTATTTATGTTTGATTCTCACCACTGCTGTTACCATGGGTTTTGTACAGTAGCTGGCCAAGCTTAGACTGGGTGAAATTCAAAGCTGTCAGATTTTACCTCTTAAGTAACAATATTACTTATGCTTGGTATCTGAAAATCACAATCCCAAGCATAGAGGGCCAACAATAGGAGGGGTAAAAAAGGTCAGGATAGCCACTGTGATTGTGTGATTGAAGCTCTACTGCTTTTCATGTGCTTTGATCACACAGTTGTGGCCATCATCTTTGCACAAACACCCCTGCCAGCATATGACCAACAGCCAACTTAGACATTTAACTTGAAGAACTGAAAATAACAGTAACATAAAATAAATCTTAATTTCAGAAAGGTTTAACCAAAAATTATTCCCAGAAGAAAGGCTTCACCTTTGTCTAATTTTTCTGCTGAATAACCCCACCCCCAACATTTCATCTGTGATGTTCAAAAGGAATATATACCTTTCATGCAAAGAACACTGTTGTTATAACAGACAAACCCCAAAAGACATATCTTCATTCCCCTTCATGGATCACTGCCTTGTTGTGGTGAAGGGGCTTGCATAATCCAATTAAGCTACAGCTATGCAGTGCAGGGTAACCAAAGATAGATAGGTCATAGTGGAGAGTTCTGGCAAAACATGATCCACTGGAGAAGGAAATGGCAACCCATTACACTATCCTTGCCAAGAAATCTCCATGGACAGTAACAAAAGACTAAAAGAGATGATGTCAGAAGATGAGCCCCTCAGGTTGGAAGGTGTCCAATATGCTACTGGAGAAGAGTAGAGGGCAATTACAAGTAGCTCCAGAAAGAGTGAAGTGGCTGGGCCAAAGCCAAAAGGAAGCTCAGCTGGGGATTCATCTGGAGATGAAAGGAAAGCTCAGTGCTGTAAAGAACAATGTTGCATAGGAAGCTGGAATCAAGGTAAGCTGGATGTGGTCAAATATAAAATGGAAAATCTTGGGAATCAGTGAACTAAAATGGACAGGATGGGCAAATTTAATTCAGATGACCATTATATCTACTACTGTGGACAAGAATCCCTTAGAAGAAATGGAGTAGCCATAATAGTCAATAAAAAAGTGGAAAAAGGGGTGCAGTCTCAAAAACGACAGAATGGTCTTGGTTTCAATCCAAGGCAAACCATTCAACATCACAGTAATTCAAGTCTATGCCCCAACCACTGATGCAGAAGAGGCTGAAGTGGACCAGTTCTATGAAGGCCTACAACACCTTCAAGAAATATATATATCTAATAACTATAACTACATACAATAATTATGTATATACTAACTATATATATAACTATATATTGTATGTATAAAAACTATATGTAAAACTATAGTGGAACCTTGGATTGCAAGCATAATTCATTCCAGAAAAGTGCTCTTCATCCAAAACACTCATATAGCAAAGCAAATTTTCCCATAGGAAATAATGTAAAGTCGGATGATCCATTCCACATACCCAAAAATATTCATGTAAAAATTATTTTCAATGGTATTTTATGTACAAATTATTGTCCCTAATATCTGAAACAAATAACAATGATGAATACATAATATAAAGTAAAAATAAATCAAATTAACCAGCACTTTAACTTTTGTTAGAAGATTTGAGGCAGGGGTCCCCAAGGGTCCAATCCAAGCCAGGCAGAGAATCACAATCATGATTTAATTTGGGTGATGGTTCTTGATGGTCCTTTGGTCACGTAAGAGGATTTCCACCTAGCCTTGAAGTTCTATTCTCTATATTGTTTCTGTATAGATTTTAGGATTAATTTTTATAGATTAACGGAATTTTGTCAAGAGAACAAGCTGATCATAACAAATACGCTTTTCCAACAACCCAAGAGGCGACTCTA
>JANHZU010006953.1:179768-189957 GCA_032468055.1 Acrochordus granulatus | reverse complement strand
CTGCCAAGAAAATTGCATGGACTTGTTCTTCCTAGAGTCAATACTGATTCAAAGATGTGTATATATAAATACACACACATACACACACTCCAAATAAGACTAAATGTTACCAGTTTTTTATACATAAGCAGTCTTTGCTTAGTAATCACAATTGGGATTGGCAACTCATTTGATAAACACCATGGTCACTTAGTGGAAAACCATGTGATCTTAGCTTACAACCTTATTTTCCTTTTGGTTGTTAAGTGAAGCACTGCAGTTGCTAATTGAAAATCATATGACCATGACCTTGTTTTCTCTGTCAATTCTGCTTACTCAAAGCTAATTGCAAAGCACAGAAATGGTGATGTGACCATAGGATGCTGCAACAGTCATAAAGTTGAGGATTGGTCACAAATCTATTTTTTTGAACAACTTTAACTTCGAACTTGGAAGCCCTGAAGTACAAAATGAAGCAGGGAAAGGCTAATAGAGTTCTGTCAAGAGAACATGCTGATCATAATAATCGAAGAAGTGACTCTACCCATGGATATTACAGATGGTCAATAATGAAATCAGATTGATTATATTCTTTGCAGCCAAAGATGGAGAAGCTCTATACAGTCAGTAAAAACAAAACTGCTCAGTCATGAGCTTCTTATTGAAAAATTCAGGCTGAAATTGAAGAAAGTTGGGAAAACCATTATGCCATTTAGGTATGACCTCAATCATATCCCTTATGAATTTACAGTGGTAGACAGATTGCCTGAAGAATTATGGATGGGGGTGTATAACATTGTATAGGAGGCAGCTACTAAATGTATCTCAAAGAAAAATAAATGCAAGAAAGCAAAGTGGCTCTCTGATGAGGCTCTACAAAGAGGTGAGGAAAGAAAGAAAATGAAAGGCAAGGGAGAAAGGGAAAGATGTACCCTGTGTACTGAACACAGATTTGCAGAGAATATCAAGGATAAATAAGAAGGCCTTTTTAAATGAACAAAGCAAAGAAATAGAGAAAAACAATCGACTGTGAGAAATTAGAAATCTCTTCAAGTCAATTGGGGATATCAATGGAACATTTCATGCAAAAATGGGCACCATAAAGGACAAAAATGACAGGGACTTAGTAGGAGAGATTAAGAAGAGGTGGCAAGAATACATAAAAGATTTATACAAAAAAGATATAAATGTTCCTGATAATTAGGATGGCGTGGTTGCTGACCTAGAACTGGACATCCTGGATTATGAAATCGAATGGGCCTTAGGAAGCATTACGAATGACAAAGCTAGAGGTGATGGTATTCCAGCTGAACTATTTAAAATCCTAAAAGATGATGCTGAATTCAGTATGCCAGCAAATTTGGAAAACTCAACAGTGGCCACAGGATTGAAAAAAGTAATGTTATGTTCTAATCCCAAAGTATGGCAATGCCAAATAATGTTTAAACTGCCATACAATTGCACTCATTTCACATTCTAGTAAGGTGATGCTCATAATACTATAAGCTTGGCTTCAGCAGTATGTGAACTGAGTACTACCAAAAGGATAAGCTGGGTTTCAAAGAGGCAGAGGAACTAGAGATCAAATAGCCAACATTTGCTGAATCATGGAGGAAGCAAGGGAGTTCCAGAAAACATCTACTTCTGTTTCATTGACTATGCTAAAGCTTTTGATTGCGTGGATCCCAATTAATTGTAGCAAATTCTTAAAGAGAGGGGAGCACCAGATTACCTTATCTGTCTCCTGAGAAACCTGTATATATGTCAAGAAGTAGCAGAACCAGACACAGAACAACGGATTGGTTCAAAATTGGGAAAGTAGTACGACATGGCTGTATATTGTCACCCTGCTTATTTAACTTATATGCAGAGTACATCATGCAAAATGTCAGGCTTGATGAATCATAAGAATTAAGTTTGCTGGGAGAAATATCAACAACCTCAGATATGCAGAGAATCCCACTCTAATGGCAGAAATTGAAGAGGAACATTAAAGAGCCTCTTAAAGAGGATAAAAGAGGAGAATACAAAAGTTGGCTTGACACATTAAAAAGCAAAGATCATGGCACTGGGTCCCATCACTTCCTGGCAAATAGAAGGGGAAGAAATGGAAGCAGTGACAGATTTTACCTTCTTGGGCTTCAACATCACTGCAGATGGTGACTGCAGCCATGAAATTAAAAGATGCTCACTCCTTGGGAGGAAAGCTGTGGCAAACCTAGACAGCGTATTAAAAAGCAGAGACATCACCTTGCTCACAAAGGTCCTTATAGTCAAAGCTATGGTTTTCCTAGGAGTAATGTATGGCTGTGAGATTTGGACCATAAGAAGGGCTGAAGAACTGAAGCCTTCAATCAATGGTGCTGGAGAAGAGTCTTGAGAGTCCCTTGGACTGCCAGAGATCAAACCAGTCAATCCTATAGGAAATCAACCCTGATTGTTCATTGGAAGGACAGAGACTGAAGCTGAAGCTCAAATACTTTGGCCACATAATGTGAAGAAAAGACTCATTGGAAAAGACTGATGCTGGGAAAGACTGAAGGCAAAAGGAAAAGTGGATGGCAGAGGATGAGATGGTTCTTGGTGAAATGGGGATGGATTTGAGCAGACTCCAGAAGACAGTGGGAGGCCTGGAGGCCTGGCATGGGGTCAGACATGACTCAGACATAAGTCAGACATAACTCAGTGATTGAACAAGAACATGACATCTCAGGCAACAGAGGCCCTTGAGAAAACTATACTATGCCAGAGGTATGCATGATAATATTTTATAATTTCCCATCGTGGCCCAACCAGGTCTAGAATAATGACTGTTTAGTTTTTCAAGTCCAGACCAAGAACTGGAAATCCAGTTTTAAAGGATCTTGCAGTTTTGTAAAAATTGACATGGGATATGAATTAGATACATAAATATTTGGCATCAAACAAAATCAGACAGTCTTCTTTCTCCAATTTAGGAGAATATATTCCCCACAGTTACCTTTTTTCATTGTAGATCTGACAAACAACTATTGTTCTGAAGCCTTTGCTCCAGAGGTCATGAAAAGGGTGAATACATTTGCCCACAGGTATAATAAATACAAGATACTTGTTGGGCTAGTATTTGTTGAGCTGCATAAAGCAAACATTCCTATCTCAGTAAGAATTACTTTTCTACTATCTGCTGAGATGTTTGTTTTCCACATAGAGCATTACTTCTGACCTATAAAAAGCTGCATTGGGTTTTATTCATAACAATTAGCTAGGATAATGAAGGAATAGGAAATTTATTTTTAAATATATCTAAACCTCTAAAATTAATGTCGTATGAACATGAAAGTGAGATACAAGTTAGAAGACTACATCTGCTTAATCAACTTGGATTGGCTCCAAGGGTTGAATTTCTCAATACTGATATTGCCAATTTGGCTTAAACATGTACATTTCTATAAGGAGAGAGCCAGTTTAGTTTAGTGGTTAAGGCACCAGACTAGAAGACTTTGAGTTCTAGTCCTGCCTTAGGCATGATAGCTAGCTGGGTAACTTTGGGCCAACCACTCTTTCTCAGACTATGATATCAGGCTTGCATAACAAGACAGTTGGTCAATTTCTGTTGCAACCAATGGGTCAACACTTGGTTGAACTGAAAAAAACAGACCCTGATCTTGTGGGAAAAGAAGAAGAAAGTTTTCTTAAGGTATTATAAGATTTCTATGTGTGTGTACGTGCATATGTATACATGTGGATAATCCTGGATAATTGTATTTATTTGTTTTATATGAGTGTGGTAAGACTATGGAAATAATATGGAAACTACTAAGAATATTCAAGAAGTACCAGGATGTATTTTGCTTCAGACTAGCATCGGTCACAGACATGGGCTATGAAGAAGAGATGTTTCCTCCTATGCTCTGAAATCAATTTCATATGTGATTGTTACTAATCTCCTGGTACAGTTTGGATGAACTTGCCACCTTCAGGGTGTGGTTAGAATGTCCTCAGCTCGCGTCAAGGCTTTTCTTGTTGCTTCCTGCGTAGGAAGGCTGTGGTTCTTGTTTCTGAAAAGAGTGTCATATGATGGGTCAGCAACTTCACATCTCTCTGCCTCAATTCCACTTCCTTCCTGAATTTGATAAACAATTAAAGGAACCATTTATTTATGTGTATGTTTCTCTGTCTCAGATTTTTTTTTAGTCCTTTCATTTATTGTTGCTGAACTGTTGCTGCTCTGTTTCTCTCAGATAGAATGGGAAAAGCCTGGCATTTAGGCTTTGGAAGAACTTTGGAGCCCCCTTTTCCCTGCTTTTTTAATTTACAGTATATTTTTTCCTAATGTAGGACTGTGGAGAACATGAGAATCTATTCACCATTTGGTAACCTCGTGTTAGCTTAAAAAGGTGATTTCCTTAATATGTACTTATTGTGTGCAGGTGTCAGATAGAAGAAGTCCTTGTGGCTGAAGAGTAGTCCCAAACGACCAAACACAGACTGGCAGTTGATTGGAAATACAGCAAAAAATACTTGCTGCCAGTGCCTTGGATGGCATGGCTGGACCAAGGATCACCAAGAGTCATGGTATCCAGTGCAGTATCCCCTAGCTAACTATACATATACTGTACATCTTACAATCAAGGAACAGCTGGTTAGGCACATACATAATGAAAGGTGTTGATGTTATTATTTTAATCTTTCAAATATAGAATTAAACAACCCGTGGCCTGTGAGTCATTGTTTCAGAGATATTTCCTTACCTAAATGGAGAAACAGAATGATCACTGGTGGTCAAAAAATTAATGGGAGTGTGAATGATTTCCATATTCTTGTCAACTTCTTCATCGAATATCCTTGCGGAATGCTGGAACCTTCCCTCCCCTCCCTGTAAGTGGTGGGGGGGAGAGAAAGGGATTATACAAGGGAGAGGAAACTATTAGAGGACATTGAAAATGAGGATCAAGTGACTGCAACAGCACCATAGCAGCACTGAAGCAGCAGCAGCCTGGCAATGTAGTCATGACTTCTCCAAATTTCAGTCCTAGGGGTTAGCCTATTTGAAGTGCCTTAGTTGAAAACATTTTGTCCTATAACTCACCTTTTACCCAGTTAAATATTGTAGACATGAAAGTTTTAGTAGTATATACATTATACATTATCTTTTTTATAAGAGGGGGCACTCATTTCTAAGTGACTGTGTTAAGCAGCACAACAACATCAGTAATCTTCTCAGGTGATGGTGATGCTATGATTTAAGTGAACTGAACATGTCAGCTAAGCAAACTAAGAACATTTTAATTTAGTGTTAGTAAAGAGTTCTAATTGTGTCTCAACATATAATCAACTTCATCTGTTTCTAATATATTTGAAATTTTGCTGGTTTGCAGGAGAAGAGAAATGTTACACGTACATTTCAGAACTAAAATAAATGTAGGAAGTATTTACATGGGCCTGGCTGTCTAAAGTGCTAATCATGTAAGATTATTACATCCAGGGTTTAAAATTACTAATTGAGTCATTATCTATGTGTGTATGTTAGGAATATGTATGACACATGTGATAAGAAGATCAGGGCATTTTCACACCACACCCTTTTTAAGTTCTTCACCAGGCTCTTTAAAATTAAGTTGCAATTGTTTTTACTTCTGCTAATCCCAGAGCATAAAGAAGACATAAAGAATATCCTGGGCCAATTAGTATGCATGCTTTCCCATCACAGATCAATTAGTTCCCACTGAAACTCTGTGAAGATTTGATTTAGAAATGTTGTTTAAGACAATCCAGTTGAACTTCCAATTTTTTCTTGAACTGAATCATCAGAGTTGGATGTACAAATACATTTATCTAAACTAGATGTCAGTTTGAATCAAATCAAATTGTATCAAGTCAGAACACTATACTGAACTGAGAGAAATCAGTGCTTTGAATCAAACTGAAATTTTCAGTCAAATTAGGGATGAGCAACAAAAGCAAATGATGCTTTTTAATGTAAAGTACATTATTCAAGTGGGGCCTCATGCCCCAGTACTCTGGGAATCCTTCTGGTTACCTCTGGTCCTGAAATCATAAAAAATACACACTTCATACAAAAGAGAAATAAAATATACTGGTAACCCCACCCTCTGTATTTCTGAATGTGTCAGATAATTTATAAAAGAAAATCTGGGAAGTTAGTATGAATGGAAGCTTTCCAGCAGCAAAGTCAAAAGTCTCTATTTCATTTAAAAGGCCCTGTAAACTGTGGCAGTGAAATTATAGTGCACTGACAATGTTACAACCAGACACATATCAGTGGTTCTAATTACAAGCTGAATGAATGAGTGAAATTAAATCTAGACAAGACAGAAATGCTGTTATTAAATAGAACATTGGACTATGGGATAGTATTCATATTATTTTGGAATGGGCTGTCCTTCCTCTTAAACTATTTTACAGTTTGGGACTGATTCTTGAGCCTTAGCTGTCGCTGGATTTGCAGAATGGCAGCATTGGGAGGAGCATTTTGCAAAATTATGTCTAATGCTGTGGCTGCTTCCCTTCCTGAACCAGTTAGATTTGGCTGTGGTTATTCAAACCTTGGTTACATCCATCTTAACAACTGCAATGAACTTGGTGTAGGTCTACCCTGGAAGAGTATCCAGAAGTTGCAATTGGTGCAAAATGAAGCGGTCAGATCACCCACTAGTAAAAGGTACTTGAGAGATATCAGACCTTTACTGTACTGAAAAATCCACGCTGGTTACCAGTTATCAGACAACATTTAAGGTAGTGGCATTGACTTTTACAACCTAAAATATATTGAGGACTGGTTATTTATGAGGCTGACTCTTCAATTACAAGCTTTATCAGTTGCTACCTTCTGCAGGGGAAGTATTTTGGAGATGCCCCTCTATCACAGCCTAGCTTCTCCGGTGTTGCATCAAGGCTATGGAATACTCAGCCTTGGGAATTGCCTTTGTTCCCTGCTCTTTCCATACTGAGAACATTTGTGAAGATGTATCTTTTTTGCCAGTTTTTTTGTTAGAATTATTTTAGCATTGCTTCTATTTTAATTTTTAACTTTTTATGTTATATTTTATATTTGAATTTTGTTACCTCCTTGAATTTTTGTCAAAGAATAACCATAACTGTCTGATACCACTGAGCACTGGGGAATTAGAATTCCCACCAGTGGGAAAATGTACTACCTAGAAGCTCTACATAGAGAATTTGCCATAGTGGTTAAGGCACTGAGATAGAAACCAGGAAATTGTGCATTCTAGTCCTACTTTAGGCACAAAGTCAGCTGGGCGACCATGGGCCAGTCACTCTCTCTCAGTCTTAGGAAGGAGGCCGCTTTCAGATGACCATGAAAACTGCAAGGATTTGTCCAGGCAGTAACAGAAGTCAACACTAACCAAAGGAATCAAAGAAAAGAAGACGCTCTGCAAAGTTTCAACCACTACTATTAAAAGAAAAGCTTTGCTCCAATTTCCAGAATTTTGTGTTTTGTCAAACATAAATAAATTTTATCATATCCAACATTGTGAGATTAGATAACTACTGAGCCAATCCCAAAGTGATACCCTCATGTGGAAATGCCCTATTATTGCTCAATAGCTTTGTTCAAGAGTTTCCAAAAGTTCTCTGCTCTTCTCTTTCTCATTTTTAGATTTTTTAAAACTGTATCTTTATTATTTTTATAAATAGCTCAAGGCATGGAATATATTTAATACTCCTTCCTCCTCCTATTTTCCCCACCACAACAACCCTGTAAAGTAAGTTGGGCTGAGAGAAGGGAAGCAACTACATGCAAATCCACATGCACTTAAAAAGATGTCTCCAAAACTCAGATATGGAGTATGATTTACCAAGCACAGGAACCAAGCAATATTCTCACTGGTAATTTAGATAAACAGAACTTACTTCTTCAACCCATTAATCACCACTTCATAATGATATTTGTTAAAGATGTTTCCTTAACATTCATCTGTCAGATATTTGGTTGTTTTGTTTAGAGGCCTTATTTCTTCCTTCAGGTTGAACCAGTACTCATATTCTTAGCAGAAAAGTAAGAGTAGCTTCTATAATATTCACGACCTCCAACTACAAGTTCCCCACCCTTGTCTTCTAGAACAATTGCTGAACTGTTCTGAGATGTTAACTCACAAAAATTAGCTCTAGATATCAGGTGTCTGATCTGATTCTTTTCTGGCTGTTGGGTTACATGCAGATGTGTGAGTCTATCTTACCACCTACATATGATATTACATTTCCTCTTTCATCTTAATTGACTGGAGTCTCTCAGTTCTGTGATGTGGGCATGACAACTAAGTTTTCTGTCTTTTGTACAGGAATAATCTCTGTATAATGTATAATTTATTTCTAGTTCTGGAAACATATACTAAATATGCCCACTTCTCTATATGCCTATGACTCAGCCACAATAAGCATAGAGAGTTGTTAATCTGCTTCATCTGTTTTTTTTCACCAGGTCCCAATTTTTTCCATTCTGTGGCCCTCGATACATTTTACATTTTCAAATATTCAGTTAAAAATGTAAAGTGTAAAGTCAATCAATAAGTGTTTCTGAGAATGCTTGTGACTAGTGTTTTGTTCCATATTTTCCAACCAGGAGGAAGAGAAACAAGCTAAGCACTCAAGAGTTTGATGCCAGATCCAAGCAACAGCATCTAAGCCATCCAAAAATGAGATCTCTCTATTTCTAATTATTCTTTGCTCTCTGCTCCCCAATCTCAGTGAATTTGACCTGCAACTGAAATCCTATCCATTCAGCCCAAGGGAATCCTGCTATCTCTTTATGTCAGAGAGCAAAGAGTGCTCAACTGCACAGGGGACTATTTGGCATAGGCAAGACTACCTAGTAATGACCTAGTATTGAGAACCATCATTGGCTATCCTCTAGCAGAGACTAGATGTTTCTTTTACTCAAAGTCCCATCTTAGTGCAGAACAAGATTCAGCTGTAGCCCATCATGTACCCTCTCTTTCTAATTCTTAATTGGGAAATCTTTTAAAAAACTTTAGCTACTGCTAAAACAGACAACTAACATTAACTTGCCCTTGGAACATCTCAGGATGCAGCCTGAAGAGTCATCATGTAGAGATATCTTAAGGAAAGAGCCAAGCAACCTTCCTTTTTGAGGACATACTTGATGACAAACCTGGATTTGTTACTAGTGTTATATGAATTGTTTGTTCTTTTCTTACTTGTTCATCACTGGATGGAAGGCTAATGGTTGCTATGAATAGTATTATCATAATTACTTGGACCTGGCCCAGGATATGGAAGGAGCCATTAGTATGTGATTTGTGAGTTAATGTTCCTGATATTACATAGTTCTTTACTTATTTTTATATTTTTTTATGTTTTTAATCCTTATTAGCCATACAAGTGAATAATTCCCCATGAAATTGCAGTGATGATGATCTTTGGGACCTCATGAATATCAAAAGCTATTCCTAATGGTGTGGGGCATCCAAAAAATATGAAGAAAAGCAGAAATGATTAAGTTTTTGTATGAAAACAGCACAGGAACCAATGGAAGATCACAATGCAGACATAGGATAGCTGGTGTTCTCCAGATGTTTTGAATTATATATTTCACAGTTTCCAAGCACTGCTCAAGCTTCTTGGGGCTTTCAAAGTTGTAACTCAACAAATCTTCATTATAAGGCTGCTGCTTCTTACATAAAAGTAAAGGAGTCCCTGTGGGTTTTACTCTGCTAGCTTGGTGGCTATAGGGGGCAGTGCTCATCTCTGTTTCAAGGGCCATTGACCCAGCGCTTGTCAAAAGATGTTTCCATGGCCATGAGGCCAGCATGATGTCATGAGTGGTGTTACCTTTCCCACCAAAGGTGGTACCTATTTATCTACTCGCATTTACATGCTTTCAGACTGCTAGGTTAGCAGGAGCTAGGGCAAGGACAAGAACTCACCCTGTTGCACAGTGCTCGAGTCTTGAACCTGGGCTGGTTAGCTTTCCAATCAGCAAGCCCAGTGTCTTAACCACTGAGCTATCACAACCCCTTACATAAAAAATGAAAAATGTACAAAATGGGACAAATCTACAGTTAGAGTAAAATACAGTGGGGCAAAAAAGTATTAAGTCAGCCACCAATTGTGCAAGTTCTCCCTTAAAAAGATGAGAGAGGCCTGTAATTGTCATCATAGGTATACCTCATCTGTGAGAGACAAAATGTAAAAACAAATCCAGACAATCACATTGTCTGATTCGGAA
>JANHZU010006953.1:140957-157294 GCA_032468055.1 Acrochordus granulatus | reverse complement strand
GTCATCCAGGTAGAATTGTCTGGAGGTTGAGTCATGGCAACTAAATTTATTTCCTTTTGGTTCAAGATGTTTTGCTGCTTAACCAAACAGTTTTTTTCAATCTGAGTAAAAGTTGGTTAGGGGACTCCATATCCATCTTCCAGGGTGTCTACATTTGTCACTTAACCTAATTAGGTGTGTTAAATGAACAATAGGTGATGTGAATAGGTAGAGTCTTTGGGATGTAGATGTTCTACTCCAAGGACTATATGACAAGGCCAATAGGCTGGCATTCCTAGCCTGTGTGGTTCTTATTAGGACCTGTGGCAAGCTAGAAATAGAGATCTACAGGAAACCCACACACAGAGACCAATACCTGCTGTTTAACTTCCACCATCCACTTCAACACAAACTAGGAGTCATCCGGACACTACATCACAGGACAGAAATCATCCACCACCATGGATGCCAAAAAGAAAGAAAACAGGCACCTGAGGACAGCCTTTAAGGCCTGTGGTTATTCAATGTGGGCCTTTATTAAATCAGCATCTAGATCCAACAAAAGAATGGCAAACAAAGCTGAGACTCAGAGTCAACAGAAGAACCTTGTCATTCCATACATGGCTGATGTGTCAGAAAAGCTAAAATGGATATTTGGGAAAATACTACAAATCTGTGATTTTCAAATCTACCAGTGCACTGAGACAGATACTTTTACACCCTAAAGATCAAACACCAAAACCTAAAAAGGGCAGTATAGTATATGCAATCCAGTGCAGTGAGGACTTTTCAGAGCTCTGCATTGGAGAAATGAAACAGCATTACCCAAGAGGATGGCCCAGTACAGGAGAAGCAACATCACAGAACCAGAACCTTCATCTGAAAGAAAAAGGACACTCATTTGAGGACAATAATATTCACATTTTGGTTTGAGAGAGGAGTGAAGGAATCCATCTACACCAAAGAGGAAAATCCTTTCCTCAGAAGAGGTGGAGGCGTCAGACACAACTTGTCCCCCATTTTTCATGCTGCTTTTTCATTAGTCTCAGGAACATTCAGACCACTTCACAAAGAGCCTAATCAGGTTAAGTGAGAAATATAGCCACCCTGGAAAACAACTTTTTCTCAGACTGAAGAAGCTGCTTGGATAAGCAGTGAAATGTCTCTAACCAAAAAGAAAAGAAGTCCAGTTGTCTTGACTCAACCTCCAGACATGGAAGAGTGAAGTTTGTTGGCTTCAGTCCTGCATACACTGATGATATTACTTAGTCTGGTAATGAAAAGCAAACTCTAGGAATACCAAGAAACCAAGGAAGACTTCTGGAAGGGTCCATTGTTCTTGCCAAGTCTCATATTGGCCAATTTGGAGATGCCCATGTGAATTAATTCGTTGGGTGGTCATCTGGTTGTCAGATAGACATTTCAGTAGTCTGCTTTCTGTGGGAGGAGTTTATTACAGTGTAATCCAGCCTAACCCCTTCCAGTTGTGCTGGGATGAAAATTCCAAGAATTTTCACCCAATGTGCCTGCTACTGTACTGCTAAGAATTATGAAAATTGTCATCCCAACATATTTGGTCATCCCAAAATTGGAAAGGCAGTTTTACACAATGGAGATTTCATGTGAATCTCATTTTAATTTAGTCAGAAGATTGCTTTAAAAAGTTCAGCAATCTACTAAGGCACTGTTTCCAACCATTTCTAAAGCCTCTGATTCTTCTGCTTATTTATTTCTTCATTTAAATATTTTTGGAGAATAATGAATTGTTTATCCACATGGTCAGGATATAAAACAACAGAGTATAAAAGGCACAATTAGATATGACAGCCAACCAGCAGAAATCAATACTCATGCAATAGCTAGTACATATAGATAGATGCAGAGGCTTCATATTAGTTAATTATTCTTTCATATTTGTTATTTCAGTCCTGGCTCAGATGATATCCTATTAAGTCACATATGATGATGGCAAATTAAGCTACAAACTGTATCTTCCTCTCTGAGGTGGTATTAGAATTCCTTCTGAACAAGATTGGTGGCCAGATTTTTCTGAGATGTGACTTAGGAAGCTCAGGCACAACTCCCAAGGGTGGCAAGTGTGTAGACAGACGCTGAGGGAAAGTCTGTTGTATTTGCAGAAGGATTAGGAAATTCAAGCTCAACGATTGCATATGGAGTTGAAAACTGCTATTTTTAAGACTAACGGGGAAGGGGAAATAGTCTTCTCCATTGGTCTTAAATAAATGCAGATGAAGCACTTTGATTTGGAAAAGTAGAAGTTTATGATCTGATATTTCAGTTCCCCAAAATTGCATAAGTAGAGAGGGCCTTCCTTTTTAGAGGAAATTATTACAATTGATGAAAAGCACTGGAACTGTGGGAGCCAGCAAGAAATTTTCTTTAAGTTTCATTTTTAATGGAATACTTGATTAACATTGTAGGTGACTCAATGTCTGCACTTAGCTTTGTGCTAAGACTTTTTTTTGATTTTGATTCACTGTGAATGTAATTATTATAGTTTGCCATTGTCTGTGCAATGGTATTAAAGCCTGCTAGAAAATGAATGTTGAAATAAACAATGGTTTAGTGCAATGTGCAAATCTAGCCAGAATATTGGCCAAAACATTCCCTAGGTTGTCCCCATACAAGGCATCTTGTTAGAATCACTGTGTCTATGCATTTACCCTTAATTGCGTTGCCATACATTTCAAAGTTTCTCAGGTTTTCCAAGACTTCATCTCCCAAAGGTTTTAATGTAATTCTTCTGTCTTTCTGTAAACCACTGCGGTTTGAGTGTAGACAATGATATATAAAGCACTGGAATTCACTGCTCAGCACATAAGATTCCATTTTATAGAAACCAATTTTTAAATTATCAGAAAAATAAATTTCTTAAAATTTATCACTAAAATAAATTTTATTTTTCCCTTAAAGTATAACATTTATGTTATTTACCTATTTATCCTTTTTATATCTATTGTGTTAATATATAAAAAAGAGAAAAGAAAAAAGACCCCAAAATCAAATAAACACAAGGAAAACAAAAAATTACATATTTTAAAAGAGTTAAATGTATATGCTGCTCTTTACCATTTTATAGGCCAAGGCATCTCACAGAAATAAAAGAAAAAATATTAACATAAAAACACAAATTTGTTTGGCAAATAAGAGTCTTATGTTAACAGTACAATATATTGCTAATTTTAAAAAGAAAGGGAGATAAATTTCCAGTTACAGGCAATTTAGTTATATGCCTTCCTTCTAATTATGTTTTGAATGTATATTTATGATTCAAAACAAATCTTAAGCATTTTAGTTTTGATATTAATAGTTATGAATAGGAAAACTCAGTTAAATAATTGAGTTTGCACGCTCAGGTTTATTGAGAATTTATCACCACCACCACCCTGACCCTTAATAATCAGTTGTGTGAATTGATCCCAGCAGGTATGTCAGAACATCAATCTGGATGGCAGAATAAACTTTTAGAAGAAGTATCGTATCCTTAATTGTGGTCAGTGAAAATTGTATTTTTAATTTATAATAAGGGAACAAGGTTTAATTGGCACCACAACCATAGTGCAAAAAGAGGCTTTGGTGAACTGTTTGCACAGAAATATAATCCTGGTTTTGCATATTTATGAACATAGCATATTTTCCACAATGCAGCATAGCGCAATATCAGAATGAAATACCAGTTCCCTCAAGGCATTGTTCATAGTTCTTCTCCCAGTATATCCACTGGGAATAAGACTGTGCCACACAGCTCTACTATCCATGTACAGTTCCTGTCAAATAGTTCCTCCTCTTGCCATAGCCCAGTATTCTCTATATAGAAGTAGAAGTCTGTGAATGTTTACCATGTGTGAAAAATACCCATTGCAAAGAAGACTTTGCATGAATCCAATGCAGTGACAATGAAGGGTCACAACTCATAAGCTGTTGAGAATAATATGGAGGTGAGTTGTCATTGCTTTCTACCAGGATGTTTGTTTGATGTCCCAGGCTAGCTATAGACCTGCAGTTTCCTGTGGTTTCCCATTTAAGTCAGCCTGATCCAACTTACTTTCTGTCAAGATTCATGGAGATCAGCAGGTCTTGCCATCTGCTATGATTCCAGCAGGTGTACAGACAAACACCAGCAGGAGAGCAGACCCTCTCTATGGACTTTTCTACTCTTCCTCTCTCTGAATGTGCATAACTTTAGGTGGCAGAGCTCAGCACAGGCTTGGAGGTATGGCCAAGTATTTTAACAATGCCTGAATAAGATTCTGGTGTACAGAGGAGTGGAAGTCCAATCATATCACCATAAGCCACTGTGGACTAAGCAGCTATTCTACTTTAAAGAACAGCATGTATCTATATTCTCTGTTTGATAAGTTCTCTTGCTCCATGTGTGTTTTATTTCTTTGAACTTTTAGCTTCATATTCTCCAAAGATTCTGAAGGAAGCCATTAATTTTTGTCTTATTGTTCAACCACAATAATAATTTGAAAATGATTTTTTTAAAAAAAAGCACAGTGAGAGGTGTTGGGGAAGAGGCGGCATCTTGCAGCACTTGGCAACAATCAAACAGAGACTTTCATGGGCAATAAACTAAGTGCTTGAGAATGAGCTCTGCCTAGATTTAATAACAGTCTTTCCATAAGTGGACACTCCTGATAAGGGTCGACTTATATAAGGAGTGTTCTCTTTTTAAAGAATTCATTGTACCACAGTGTCAAACCCTGAAGCAGTCTTCTCTAACTTGGTGTTCTTCAGACTACGTAACATGGAACATGGTGAACTAAAAAATTATGAAAAGTTGATAGAAACAAATGCAGAAATGTAATTTAGTTTAGTCTGTAGATCTTATCTAAATAGTGCTTCAAGGCAATTTTCCCAAAGAAAGGACCATACTCTTGGAATATAAAAATTTAGAATAAAAACATCATTCTTGCAAATCAATGCAAAAGTCAGTAAATACCGGTAGGTTGCTTACTGCCCACTGAAATCAAGTACATTTCATGGCAGATCCTATTGCTCAAAGGAATAAGGTTGAAAGACAAGGCAAACAATCTTCCACAGCTTACATCTGAAGTGAAAGCCATCAGGCACAACCTTACTCTGAGTGGAATTATCTGCACAATAAAACAATTAGATCTAATAAAACTCAGTGGTATTTCATTGGTTAACTAGTGCTTTAACTAAGCATAGTTTTAAGTGCCGTTATACATCACAAGCACTTAGTTGATTTGGCTAATCTCTCAAGCTAAGCAGAGTTAGTCTGGTCAGTATCTTCCACCAGGAAATTCCACGATTGTAGGTTGGACTGGAAAGTTTCAAAAAAATCTGGAAGAAGTTAATAACAAACAATATCTATATTACTGCCAAATAACTTACACAAACACAATCATGTAATCAACAGGAGACAAGCTCATTTTTAGACAATTAATACTCTTTAAACCTTTTCAGCCTTTATTTAGCTACAAACCTGCCTTGACTCTGAAATCATCAACTAAGACATGTTTGGGCTTCCCAACTTTGAGAATATGTAGCAGATCCAAAAACAGAGTTTTTTTTTTAGTGAAAGCACTGTTAAAAAAGTGCTGGCACCATACTTATGAAACTGATGATACTGATGATACTGACATAGGACTCTTGGTCAGCAAGAATGTAGTTCTGCTGATTTTTCTCCGGCTGGTTTTAATCTGACAATTTGATTTTTATAAGTTTTAAAGTTGTTTACCAGATAGTTTTGTAACTGTTGATTATTGATATCTCTGAACGTGGTCACCTGTTTTAAAAGATATTATCTTTAGAGCAGGATTAGAATTGTCCTCAAATTGTCGGATAAACTGATTATTTGCTAGATGAAATGCATGAATTTTGTTGCCTTGCCTGCAAGAGAACTGCAAAGAGCAGGAGCTTCGATTGACCTCTGGCATTTCAAAGGCACCAAGAAGCTCTGAAACAGCTTCCAAAGACAGAACGAACAATCTTAATTGTTCCCTTTTGAACTAGAAGCCAAAAAAATTCAGGAGTTCTGGTATAGGGCAAGATAAATCTCCTGTCTGATCTTAAACATTTAATTCTCAGGAGCCAGCTAGCCCCTCTGAATAAAGGAGCAATATTAATCTGGGGCCGGAATATCTGTGAAAAGGTTAAAGGCACCTGAATGCTGTGTTGGAGTAAACCAGAGTCCCCTTAGTCCTCCACTCTGTTTTCTCAGCTGCAACAGAGATCCATGGAAATTGCACAGCAGAACACAAAGGCAGCAGCTTTCCCATTAATTTTCCTGTAACTGATATCAAGAGACATATTGCCTCTAATATTGGAGGGGGCACGGAACCATCATGATGATTAGACTTGGAGACGCTGATGTTAACTTATCTAATTTCTCCTGATAACTTTTCCAGCCACTCACTGGGAAGCATGCTGCTTCTGGTGCTTAGATAATATTATTACCAATCATGATCGATAATGATGAGATGGCTTTCAAGCCTAGTATAAAGAGAAAGAAAGAACGATCCTATCTCCTTTTTCTATATAATGCATTATTTTACGCATATGTCCACGTACAGTTTTTCTAAAGTAAAGAGCACCAGCATGATTAATAAATTGGCTGCTGTTTATGTCATTTCCAATTCAGCACATGAATCACACTGATCAGAACTATACTCTGCGTTCCAACTCTCCTCGTAACGTAGAATTGCATGGAAGTCTACATAATTAATCTTCAGTCCTTTTAATAATATTCCCCTATTTGGTATTTGTTTTTTTCACTACAGACAACCATTGGGTCAACATTTTTTGAAGCTAGCAACAATGACCTCACAATCTCATTCTCTGTTCCACAAACATGTAAGTGATTAGGTTTGTCTTTTTTTTTTCTTGCTTACTTTGACTTACATTTGCCATATTAATGTTAATTCTTCAGTTTGGAGAGATTTTTCTGGGAACACTTCACAGTTAATTTTTATTTTAACATTGACATTGGTGTCTTCCGCACATTTTTCAGCCTCATTAAACCTTGGCTAAACCCCAAATTCACATCCTTTCACAGCACAAAGTATTTGTTTTTTGCTATTCTCTGCTTGTTCCTCTTTTACTGACTGACTATAAGAGATCTTCTCTTGTCCCATCGCTGCTCAGTTTGCAAAAGTGACTTTGGTGAGGGACTTTGTCAAAAGCTTTTCAAAGTTCAAATAAACAATATCTGCCAGATAATTTGTTGACATTCAAAGAATGTTAAAAGGTTGGTGAACAGGACTTATCTTTCCAGAAGTCATGTTGAACCTTCTCCAGCAGGACTTGTATTTTATTAGTAGTGAAGAAATAACCTCTCTGAGAAGATCCCAGCTTGGGTTCCATGGTAATTATATCCAATACTAGATATATTTAGTTTTGAAAAATGGAAAGTAAATGGGAACTTGATTCTTGCTTTAAATGTATAAATTGGGGAAAAATGGATTCAGAAATATTGGGCATCATAATTCAAAAATTTGTGCTCATCCAGTGGAGCTAAATATTGATTCAAAATGAATGAAAGGAGATACTTCTTGACAAAGTAGATAAACCATGGAATTGTCTGTCATAGGAATTTAATGGGAAAATGGTGGATAAAGATTTGATGATTACTTAATTATATCTATATATTCTGAATCAGCTTTTGGTAGGACATAATAACTACAGTAGGTGGAAGCACCTAATGTATCTTGCTTGATCCCAAAGTTAAGCAGGGTTGGACAGGGTTAGTATTTGAAGGGAGGCAACTAGGAAATCTCATGGCTATAGGCTAGTTGGGGAAATTGATAATATACCTCTGAAAAAGGCAACAGAAAATCATTTCTGTATTTTGACCAAGAATAGGAATTTATCCATGTAGCCATCTATAGTAGACCTTTTAAAAATAAAAAGCAAAAATAAAAATGCATTCTAGGGAATATGACTGAGAGTGTTCATAACCTCACAGATTTCTTTGCGGCATCTTATTGATCATAGTGCTAAACAGATGCTTTGCTGGGTTTTCAGCCTGATCCAGCAGGGTTTTCCATAGACTCTTACACAAAATTTGCTGCATTGGAGTTGCTTATTCTGAGATTAATCATTTGGTGCTTGTTTTACACTCTGATTAGGCCTCCATAGAAGGCCAAGTGTGACAAATATGTTTTGCCACTCAGTAAAATTACTCTGTACTCAGAACTCCAATTCCATTGTATGTTTTGGCTTGGCTGCCTTTGGAAAATTGATTTTGGCCCCCTTGATAGCCTTGGGGAAAGTGAAATGCAGTAATATAAGACACCACATGGAGGATTGAGGAAACAGAGCTGAAGCCAAAAATGAGCAAACAGCTCAACACAAAGGCAGCTTTTTTGTGCCTAAGAAACTTGTTGGAGGTAAAATTGTTTCCTTCATCTTATCTATCAAGCTTCAGATATTCAGGCAGACAAGCCAGTTCTCTGGCACAAAAGTTTAGGAAAGATGAAGTGATTATTTCCAACAAGTCTTTTTGTTTAGGGAGATAGACCCAGGGAGAAAAGAGCCCAGTGTTGGAGGCTATCTTCTACCCAGAGATTTATTTTCTTGTTCTTACATTTCTTAAGACACTTTGAGAAGGACAAAAGATATATTCAAATCCCTTTCATTACCCTGCCAGCTTTTGAAAGATGATACATTTAAAGCCAAAACAAACAACTACATACACACACACACACACATATACATACACACACACACATACATATATATATTTGCATATTGTTTTCAAACATCAGTATTTGTGCATATGTGAGGGAATATATGTGTCTAACAAAGAAGAACCTGGTAGTAAAATTTAGTTATACTTGTTTGAAATAAAAAAAGGCGACAGTTTTGGTGCTGTTCCTGTACATTATATCATTCACTTCTTGCAAGACAAAACTGAGTCTGACTTAAGTTGTTTATTAAGCCAAGCAGGTTTAATTGTAATTCGCTATGATTGGATTTGGCAAATTGTCAATGGCATGAGGAACAAGGGACTCCTTGACCATTTTATCAAGCCTCACAGTAGATCATTTTGCCCTTGGGAAAGGTTCAATGCTATCCAGACCACATCCTGGCTGGATGTACCTCCTACTAATTATTACTAACCTCTAATCCAGCTAACACTGCCATTCTACAGAATATATGTTTGCTTCATATCCTGACTTAATGAAACAAAGCATATGCTTAAATAAATATGTGAATGTGTCCTTGCAAAGAAGTTAGCAGCCTAGGGCTGGCAAGATCTTTCTCTGCCAGTTGTGAAGACCAAGATAAAGCACATAAAGATGATCTGGACACAGAAATTATCTGGACTGATTGTTCAATTTTCTTTAAAAAGTGTATTGGAAGACAGCATTATTCACTATCCCAATGGGAAGGAGGTTAATATATGAAAGTAGGCCAAATGATACACAGAGTGAAATTTTCTAACAACATGCTCCCCATTGGCACCTACTCACTATCTACTCAAACACATGCTGCCTAGCATCAAGTGCACAAAGAATGGTTGTTTGAATGCAGGATCATGCCTACCTACCTTTCTACTTGCTCGTCCAGTTAGTGACTTTTCCCAGGGGTACTAACTTTTGTCAACTGAAAGAAGAGGAGATGGAAGGACAACAGCCCAGACACAACCAAACTCTGCCAGTGCAATGGGATAAACTGCCTTACTTTGCTTAGCACTACGTTTGGTCCTCTTTAGATTTGTTGACATCAGTGAATATATGTCAGGACCCACAGACATCTCATTGATTTAAGGCCAGTGTCAACTTTGAAATTGTTTCTTATAAGAATTGTATTCCTTAATCACTATCAATTTCTATTTGGTAAATGTGGATATAAGGGTAGCTGAAATGAAGTAAAACCCAATGAAACAAAACCCAGAATCTCTCACACTAAACTAAAGAACCAGAACAATTGAGTTTGGAGAAACTAAAAAAATCAATGTTTCACAAGCATTCCTTTTCATTTACTTAAGAACATACTATTCGTTGCTCTTTATTTTCTGCTATTTGATTATTTATTGATTTGTTGTGACAACCTGTTTATTTATTGGTTTGATTTCTTTGCTTCATTCCTGTTCAGACACGGAGGCTCAACATTGTTAACAACCAAGTGAGACATATTTCTTTCTTTTAAAGAAAAAATAAACACATCCACAAGAACCAGCATTTAAACCATCTGGAGGGGCAAAGCTACACGTTCCTCCTTTTTGAAGGACAGAATAAGAAGGATATCAATCACTACTCAAAACAAAAACAAACCATATTGTATTTTGGAATGCAGGAGAAGAACCTCTTCCATACAGACCTGTATCAATAAAAACAAAGTTCTGAGATTTTGAAACTTCACCCAGTTCCACCTTTTGGATATGAACTGGTGGGAAGGAGTAGAAGTAAGATAATAACCACTCAGCTCTGATTGACAGTTTGGAAAGTTTCATGGTCAAGAGTATAGAAGATCCCTAAGAAGTCCTAGAAAATTAATAGAATCCCTTCTCCAATTCTGGCTTTCTGCAAGAAAGCAGGAGGGAAATGGGCTGATTAAGTTATTTAGGAGTGCCGTGAAAAAAAAATGTCTAAAGAGATGGCCACCTTTTTCCAGAAGTCTCTCACCAGTGGTTTATTGTCCCAGCTTTGTGAAATGTTCTTAGATTGCTACTTACTCTCTGGATAAATGCCAGGGCTATAGGAGGTATCTGGATGAGAAAATCTCATTCCTCAAGATATGATTACTTTGGCAAGCAGACTTAATCATGCGTAAGTAAAAAAGAATGAAAATACAAAAAAAAAAAATCCAAATCAGTGAACTAGCTATTATAAAAATGTCTTTCATACATGCAGCTCTGTTGACAAAGGTCACAAGGAACATCCAATCCAAAATTCTGAGGCTGCTTTCAATAATACTGAACACTGAGAACAATATTAAGATAACCCCCCTGCCTGGACAGTTTTCAACCAGTTTCCCACCACCTCTTTTTAGGGAAATTGGAGGAAAAGGTGGTTGCATGGCAGGTCCAGAGGGTCCTGGATGAGACAGATTATCTGTACTCCTTGCAGTCAGGGTTCAGACTTAGTTATAGGACAAAGACAGCATTAGTCACACTTGTTGATGATTTCTGGCGAGAGTGGGATGGGGGTAGTATATCTATCCTTGTTCTCCTTGATCTCTTGACAGCCTTCAATACCATTGATCAAGGCATCCTTTTGGGTCAGCTGTGGGAGATGGGGCTGGCATGTGCAGTGTTGTGCTGGTTTGGTTCCTTTCTCCAAGGCCAGTCCCAATTGGTGTTAACTGGGAGTGAGAAGTCCAGTCCTCGGCCACTTTCTTGTGGTGTGCTGCAGGGCTCAGTACTTTCTCCACTCCTTTTTAACATCTACATGAAGCCATTGGGTGAGATAATCTCCATGGGATGTAGTATCTTCAGTATGCTGGAGGCTTATATCTCCATCCCTGGTGATCCAAGTGATGCTGCCACTGCCCTCTCTTGGTGCCTGGAGGTTTGAGGGATTGGATGGGGGACAACAGGCTTTGGTTAAACCCTGACAAGACTGAGTGGTTTTGGATCCTGGGACTTCAGGATCCTGGACTTTAACATCCTTAACTATGGATGAGGTAGTACTGCCCTTGAAAGATCCAGTGCACAACTTGAGGATTTTCCTAGGCTTGTGACTCTTGCTCAAAGAGCAGGTGGTAGTCATGGCTAGGAGAGCCTTTGTGCAACTTCATGTTGTGTACCAGTTGCACAAAAGACCATTGTACCAGTCCTTTCCTGAACCAGTGATGGAAATCTACTATTCAGTATATGGAAGTGACTATTCAGTCACTCATGCCCTAGATATCTCACAATTGGACTATTGCAATGTGCTCTACATGGGGCTACCATTGAAGAATATTTGGAATCTACAGCTGGCACAGAATACAGCTGCATGGATAGTTTTTGGGCCCTTAGGATTGCCCATGTTACACCACTGTTCTGTGAGCTGTATTGGTTGCCTATTTGCTTCTGGGTACAATTCAAGGTATTGGTTTTGACCTTTAAAGCCCTTTATGGCATGGGTACAGGTAATCTGTGGAGCCATCTTTCCCCAATGGGAATGGCCCATCCCACAGGACCAGCAGAAGAGGCATGCTGCAGAACCCATCAGTCAAGGAGTTTTGGCTGGTGGGGTCCAGGAGAAGAGCCTTTTCTGCTGTGGTTCCTGCTTTCTAGAACATCTTGCTCCCTGAAATGAGGTCAGCACCCACCCTTTTGACCTTCTGAAAAGCCTTGAAGACCTGGCTCTGCTAGTTGGCTTGGGGTCCTAAGAAGGGATGTCACTGTGGAGGTGGTTAATAGATTAAGTTTTCTCACCTCCTCCATCTGTGTTTTGCTCCCTTCCTTCCTATCTGGTTAATTCTAAATTTTAAAGCATGGTTTAACTGTTTTTAATGTTTATTGTTTTCTGCTTTTTATGGACCAAAAGCTGCCTTGGCAAGATTGGTGACATACAAGTTTAATAAATAAATAAAATAACCCGCGCTGGGAGATTTAAAGGGGAGAGGGAAGCTATAACAAACATCTGTGTTCAAAACATAAGGCTCTGGAAAGCAACTTTCCCCAAGGCAATGCTTTGGAGATGCCAACCACTAACATGAATCTGAAAAGACTGTATCTCAGTTGTATGGAATATTTAAAAATATATATCAAAAATTAAAACTTGATAGAAAATAAACCAATAAGAGGAAAAGGGGGAATGGAATCTTAAGATGATCACTGACTAGATTCTGAGGAATATATGGGTAAATTGTATGAATATTAGAGAAAGCAACATGCATGAAAGATTCTGTATCTGAGCATTGGGCTCAGCTGAGCATTGGGCTCAGCATCAATGAACTATACCATTTCATTAAATGTTCAGCATCAAACATCTTGCTGTTTTCTCTCTCCCCTCTTTCATTATGTTTCAATCTTCATGATTATATATTTATTGTGTATTAATTACATGTTAATTGACTAAATTAAATAGATACTGAAGCTTGGAGAAGCAAGGGCTGATCTTTTGCATGTGTGTTTTTGTTGGAAAAGCTGCCTATACATTAAGGGAGCAAGGAAGAAGTGAGCTGGAAGAAGAAGGCAAAAAATCCAAGTGGGTCTTTGCAGAAAAGCTTGTGCTGCTGCAGAGCAAACCCCTTTCTCTGGCCCCTTGCTATGAGGCTCCTATTATTTTGCCTGTAAGGAAAGAAGCAGCAGGCCAACAATAAGACAGTTTATAATATGTCCCAGACTTTCTTGAATGGGATAGGCATGTGTGTTTTTGAATATCTGTGTATCCATTTCAGAAATGAATTCAGTTTTCATCCTTCTTTCCTTATTCTTCCTGCTGCCCATACCCCCTATCTTTGTCTGAACATTAATGCCAAGCATTGCATGGGTTTCATTAAATCTTACTCAATGCATACTCCAATGTTTTGGCAGAAGGTTCAGAATGAATCTTGGAAAGAAAATACTGAGAGTTAGCATGAAATGTAAAGCTTCATCTAATTCCTGGTGGTTTTTATCTTGAAAAATTAGTTTCTACCTAAATATCAGGTAAAGGCAATTTCTTGAAGAGAAGATTTCTCTATAAAGGATCTCCAAATAGTTGCTGCAAGTGTAAAACTCAAATAGGAACCTTTTACTGCCTTTGCTGGACTTGAAAAAGAGCTAAGCAATATTGGACTGAAATTAACAATGTACTATATATAATTCAAAAAATCTTGAAAATTATTATACTACTCAGACCAGAAACTTTTCTGTTAAGGTTTATGGATAAAAAAGTCACATGGAGTTTTATTGTTATGTATAATAACAGCAGCATGAGAAGTTATAATGTGATCTGGTATTACTATTACTCCTTTATTGTGGTCAGATCATTTCTTGGTCCAACTGAGATCTGCTTATGACTTCTGCAGGTCTGGATCCATTTGAATTGTCACTCCCTGGCTCCTCATGGATCCAGATAGCTTCTGGGAACTTTTCTGCTAATTTGACAGGCAAATCCACCAAGGGTCTATATGAAGCCACTATGGCAACTCAACCAGCAATTCAGGATTAGAAATTATGGATATACTGAATATATTTCTATATCACTGCTTTAGGCCATGCTAGTGTTGCTCTTTTTTCATTGGAAAAGGCAGCATTACTCAGAACAGTTTACACTGTGCAATGATACTTTAACAAAATCAAAAACAGCATTTGTTTATCCCAGGTCCTTGGGAAGGACTTGATAGATGGACAAAAATGCCAAATCCAGGCTAAACATCTGAGTGAGTGAGTGAGTTGACTGAGTGACAAACAATAATAAATAAACCACTTATAGATCAATCAGTCAAATAAACCAAATTAGAATAATGCTCAAGTCTTGTCCCAGTATATAGAATGGTTGACGTCTAGATGAGAGAGAATAGGCACAAATTGAATCCCAGTAAGTTACTGATTATCCATTGGCATTTTTGCCAGCTCCAATGATGCCTCTGGATGGGAAATCACTATCAGTTCCATGATTTGGGGATTTTCCTGTACTACAACTTCTGCTTGAACAGGTGGAAGCCACAGCAAGAGTGAGACTTGGTTCAGCTTTGTTTGGTATGCCAGTCGCAGCTCTACCTGGAGTGAGACTCATGCCCGATCACCACTCCTATGGATTACTGCAATGCAGTAATTAATTTAAAGACCACTTGAAGGCTTCAGTTGTAAAATGCAGGGGTAGTCTGGTACCTGCAGGTAGGACACATTGCACCTATGTTACAAGACCTATGCTGCCTTCCTGTAGGCTTTTGTGTGCAATATAAAATGCTGGTTTTAATCTATAAAGCCTTTTGAGGCTTGGCCCTAAGTTAGCCCGCTAGAATGGCTTGATCAATTTTCCTGCCAGGAAAAGCTGGTGTTTCCTTATTTATGGAGCTATTTTTTGGAAGAGGCTGAAGCTCAAGTGGATGCAAGGGGACTTTTCCAACAATCTGACATATAAATTATCAAGGTTCTACATGAGGCCACTGGGATAATTCATCCAACATTTATGGGTTAGCAATTAAGGGACCTCAATTAAGGACCTTTAGCAATTAAGGGACATCATACATAAACTTATGAGAAGATATGTATGTACCTACCAAAACTTTGTGCACATACAACAGTAAGTCCTGGTTTACAGTGAAACTCATGCAGTTTTGTTGTGACAGAGAAGAAGCCTACAAGAAAGGAGATAGGAACCTGTATAACCAGGCCAGAAATACATTGACGAGAGAGATCAGGGTAGCAGAAAAACTACTTTGTGCAGCTGAAAAATTAACTTAAGCAAATGATCCTGCTTCTATGTGGAAAAGCCTACAGAACATTACCGGCTACAGAATTCAATCATCTTCTGTCAAAGAAAACCATCATCTGGCAGATGACCTGAATGTGTTCTACTGCAGGTTTGAGAAACAACCACTAACAACCCCACTTCAGTCACAGTAACAGCAGATATGTCTCACATTCATCCCTTTTCTGGGGCCCTCACCTCTCCTGGGCCCCCACTTCTGTGATTTGGGAAAAGGATGTCTGAAGTCTCCTTCAGAAATAAAAAAATCAGACAATCACCTGGCCCAGGTTTCATAACCCCTTCCTGCCTGAAAACCTATGCTGCACAATTGGCTCTTATCTTCACACAGATTTTCAAAAGATCACTGGAGCTGTGCCATGTCCCTTCTTGCTTTAAACGTTCTACCATGACCCTTGTTCCAAAGAAAGCCTCCGTCAATGAGCTGAATGATTACAGACCTGTCGCTTTAACATCTGTAGTCATGAAAACAATTGAGAGGCTGGTGCTGGCCCATCTGAAGTCATCACAGATCTGCAGTTTGCCTATTGGGCAACCAGTCAGCAGATGATGCTGTCAATATGACACTGCATTATATCCTGCAACATCTTGACTCCCCAAGGACCTATGCACAGATCTTTTTTGTGGACTTCAGCTCAGCATTTAACACCATCATCCCAGACATTCTTCACTATAAACTGATCCAGCTCACTGTGCCTGCTTATACCTGTAAGTGGATAACCAGCTTCCTGACAGACAGGAAGCAAGGTGAGGATAGAGGAAATTACATCCAGTACTCGGATAGTACTGGCACTCCTCAGGGCTGTGTGCTCTCTCAGATACACTTTTCCCTCTACACCAATGACTGCACCTCTGGGGACCCCTCTGTCAAAATTCTGAAGTTTGTGGATGATACAACAGTCACTGGACTCATTATAGATGGTGATGAGTCTGTGTGCAGGTGGGAGATTGAGCAGCTGGCCCTGTGGTGTGGTCAAAACAACTTAGAGCTGAATATGCTCAAAACTGTGGAGA
>JANHZU010006953.1:100424-110939 GCA_032468055.1 Acrochordus granulatus | reverse complement strand
TTTCTTTCTTTCTTTCTTTCTTTCTTTCTTTCTTTCTTTCTTTCTTTCTCTCTCTCTCTCTCTCTCTCTCTCTTTCTGTCTCTCTCTCCCCCTCCCTCCATCATTTTATCATTTTCTAGCATGTGTCTCCATGAATGTATGAATATAAATAAGCAACAGTGTTCAGACTGTAATTAGCACTGAATCTCTTTGCTACTGAGAACTACAGGCCAATTACAATAATGTTGTGATGTTTTATATTTAAATATATATACCACTACAGAACACCACTTTATCTGAAATCAAGTTCAAATTATCTACTGACTTGGGCTGATTCAACAACAGAGATAAGGAACTTCTGTCCTCATTTCTACAAGTGAACTCCACCAAATTTCATGCACCCCTCAATGCCCTTTGGGTCTCCAGATATCACAAGCCTTGTCCCACTCTCTTTTATCTCATATACATGTATGTTTCTGTAAGACTTGGCATACAAGAGATAACTAAAGCTCAAGGAGCAGGTAGAAAGAAAGGGTTCTGCTATCCTGCATTGCAGTAAACTCGGGGAAATTTTGGCTTCTGCATATCTGTTTCAGGCTTTCCTTGTAGTTCAAGAGTCTTTCAGAATAGAAAATTCTTTGGGTTTGCCCTAGCATTAAATTATATAGCCTCTTAGTTTAAGTCATTTGAGCTTAGTTATCCAACCAGACTTTAATTTGAAGGGTACCTTTAGATATCTGTACGTTGTTTTAGTCTGCAGTATATAGAGTGAATTAAAGATGGTATATGATGAGCATCTTATCTTGTTGATAGGACGTTTGGACAGAGTTCTCTCTCTTATCTCTTTAGCATTTCTTTGATTTTTGTGATGCCTATTGGTATATAAGCATATGAACGCGGCCTGTTCATCCTAATTCTGCTTAAATAAATGTAGTCAAACTAATCATTCATCTACAGTCACCCATTATTGCCTGCTTTGTCTGGAAATTTCTCTCTGAGTTCTTTTTCCAATCAATAGAGCTCTTTTCCATCACTCGAATATTTGGCTGGTCATGTTATAAACTGAAACTTATGGCCTGCATGTTACATCCCTTTGAAGCAAAACAAAACAAAAAGAAGGTGTCTGTTGTGATTTTATCTTTGACTACTTAATAACACAATCCTATTTAGCAATAAGTCTGAATAAAGTCTATTTGCTCACTGAACCTAGAATAATGGCAACTTGCTGATCTTGTCTGGACTTGGAAATGATGCAGAGTCAGCCCTAATTAGTCCTTGGTTGGGGAGTGTAAACTGAAGAAGAATTTTAAAAACTTTCTTGAAAAACACTTCTGAATTATTGCCAAACTAAATGTAGGGGTATTCTATAAAGTGACCAGGAATCAAATTTGACTTGAAAGAAGTTTTATCTTTAAGTAAGAAAAAGAAAAACTGAGATGAGAAATCCAGTGATTTTGGATAGCCCCTGAAGTAAGGATTTATTTTATCTCAGACAAGCATAATTGATATAAAGGTCATCAATGGAATTTCATTGTATTACATTACAATACTTTTAGTCCAATTTTACCACGAGGAAATGAAATTCTTCCTAATCCTAAGTGCAATTACCTCATTCAGGCTACTGATTTCAAAGAGAGTGATGTGGATTGTGTTGTATATGGTGAAATTTGCTTTTTCTCTGAAAAATGAGAAAAATTCATTATGAGCAGAGCCAAATAAGAAACCTTATTTAGTGAAAGTAGTGAGTTTGCTTCTAGACTAATATAACAGATTTAATCCTTCAGGTAAACAAAAGATACAATATGAAGTGTTATCTTTTTTTCTTATCAGTTTCCTCAGTTGGATTGCACTGCATTTTCTAACCATGTTTTGAATTATGTAATGGAAAAGGTAAAGGTCTGTGAAGCATTTGGTAACCATAGACTTTGTCACTGTGCTGAATGAATGGTAGTCAAGCAGATAACCATGTCCTCTTATCACATTTCAGTCAATCGCTTCCTGTTCTGTCTTGGCAATAACATCTATAGTTGATGTGTGATGTGTGTGTACGTTGGCATTTTAATTTTGTTGGATCAGCATGAACAGGCCAACTATGATTTTATGGAGTTCAGGACTGAACTGATTTTTTTTAAAGTGCCTTTTAATTATTCTTGATCCTTGATACTGCTCACCCTCCAGTTTCCTTGGAAGTATTTTCAAACCATGGCCTTCTTCCTCACTGGGATATTGGGAGAAGGAGAGGGGTTTTTACCCCAAAAAGTGCATTATAATTCTGAAAAGTTGTCTTCTTTTGTCTGAAGAGGGGTAAGGAGCAGCACTCTGAAACTAAGTTTGTATTGCTCTTTTATGTTGTATGGAATCTGAAATCACAGATATGGTTCTCCAAAGCCAGATGTGAACCCTCCATTTCTTTCAAACTTTCCAGCAAATGCTGATTTTAAAGTGATAGAAAAGTTACATTATTATTCACATGAGGAGTGGGGAGTTTTATTAATAATAGTTGTATTAATATAATTATAATTAAATCCAACTTTTGTTTATTTTCATGGTTGTCCTGGCCCAAGTCCCTCTGTGACCTGTCCCTCCTTATTTTTGAAGTCAGGTCTGTGGCTTTCCATCCAAAGGTGAACAATGAACTTTGACATAAAAAATATTGTTGCATCCCCCGCAAAAATGTAAAAAGGGTAAAGGTTTCCCCTTTCAGTTGTTTCTGACTCTAGGGGCTGGTTCTAATCTCTGTTTCATAGCCAAAGAGCAGCAATGTCTGAAGATGCTTCCATGGTCATGTGGCCACCACAACTATATGCTGAGGTGCACAGATGCTGTTATTTTCATGGAAGGGGATACAAGGTACTCCAAGATTCTGGTCTGTCTTTGCTGCATTAAACTAATGATTGTTTCACAAAATTGCCTATAATATTTATTAAGTATTAACAATATATAATTGAGCTGTATATATTGCAAAGAATATCCCTCACTCAGAGTTCTTAGAATATTCTTAGAAAGTTACTATTTCACAGGCTGCAGCTTATCCAACCAATTACTCCATGACATCTCCAGAGACTCTTTTGAAGGGTGGGGTTCCTGGTTGTAGCTAGAGTTATTTCCCTCACTTTGTATACTGGAAGCATAAGCCAACATGAGTTGGCATAAGCCAATCATGAGTTGGCATGAGTTATACAACTGAGTATACCTTTTAATATTTGCAGGGAAGTGAGAGTTGTGGTGACTCCAAGTGGATGGTATCATATCATATCTAAAGATGGAATCAGGAAAAAAACACATTTTTTTCCCTGCAAAGGACTTTTGGGTTTTCTTTTTAAACTATTTTAGAGCATGTCCTAAAACAGCAGAAAAATCTGCTGCCAGTTCTTGGCAAATGCACTTGGAAAATCTAGAGCAGGCATTTTTTTTAACCTGCTAGAGATTTTAGGAGGTGCATGAATCTGGATGAGGAAAAAAAACAAAACACTACAGTGCTATTTTTGTCAAACACAGCTGAAATTTAGCTTTTCATTCAATAATCAATGCAGGCAACAAAGTAATGTATAGTCTCTAATCTTCAAAAAATGTTTGTTTGCTGCAATAAATTTCACTATCTAAAAGTATTTGAATTCATTTTGAGCATAATTAGGTTCTTTTGTAAATACAGTTTATATCTATGTATTTTATTGTATACATTTAAATACATTTTTTTCTGGGAAAGGGTCTGTAGGTCTCACTTTCTCACCTCTGATTGACAGGGATATCAAGGGGGCGGTTTGGTGAGCTATAGGCAGGCTAACCACCCTGTATTGTATGAAAGTAGCGCTTCTGAATTAGCAAAAATGGACAGTGATGCTTTATAAATATCTAATCAGCTTTAATACTCATCAGACTGAAAAGGCATTGGAGTGGATGAAAGAGATATATTTGCATTGCAGCATGCATAATAAGCTCATGCAAGACAATGATGATTAGTCCTAATGATAACATGTTTCACTGTGAAGATGACACTATTTGCTTTGTCAAAGCACAGCAGTGATGCTGTTTGCCTCACTGAGAAAATGTGTGTGGTCCTGGCAGTCTTCTCTAGCACTTCCATTAGCTATCTGTGTATGCTGAGATATGATCCATTGAGGTATATCCATGAGGGGGTATATCCATTGAGGATATATCCATTGAGTATATCCATTGGGTATATCCATTGAGGTATATCCATGAGGTATATCCATTAGCTATCTGAGAAATGCTGAAGGAGGATGGAGGAACAGCATGAACCAAAACAACATGGAAGCTTCATTTAACATTTTAGAAATTTGGGGGGAAAGGGCCCTGTTGCTTCCTTAAGCAGCTTTGCAACCTTAGTGAAGCAAAACATGCTTTCAAGTCTTTGCATATCCTTAGTACTCAGGAGGACAAGTCCATATGGTATAGCATTGCTACTCAACCATGGGTGTCATAAATGCCATAACAATTACCCTTCTAATTGTGGCCAGAAGACAGACTAAGATGACTAGATTCTGAGTGTCTAACATCCAATTGTTAAGTATAGCAAATAAAATCCAAGTGAAAAAAACTCCTGTGATGATTGTTCTCTTGTCAATTTATTGTCTCTTCCAGCACAGTGTTTCTTACCTGCAAAATTATTGTTATTATATTAATGGTATTAATTGGTATATGCAGGCTATAATAAATGGTATTAATTGGTATATGCAGGCTATAATTATACAGTGTATTGCAATAGATAATTGGCACTATTTCCTTACCAGCTTTTTTCAGCTCTTCCCTTTTTCCTTCTTTACTGTTTTGCATGTGGCTAATAAGAAATCCCAAGTCTGAAATTGGCCCACTGACTCCTAGGTTTGTAAAGCCGTAAAGAATCATTTATCTCTCTTATTTCTAATGCAGCCATTCTATCAAAGTGTACAGGACCATGGAATAGTCTCCTCTGGACTCTGAGAAAGGTTTCCAGAGGGAAACTAAAAAAACTTGCTTAGATTTGCAAAAGGAGTCACAGAAATACTAGGGATTCTATAATAAAGTCCATAGTCACGCTCTTCGACCACAGTTCTTTCATCTTATCTATGTGCTGCGTTTATCATCTTGTATGTCACCTGCAACACAAAGTGACTCTTGATGGCTTACACCAGAAGGTTAAAACATCAGGTGAAAACAACTAAAGTTAATGACATTGTTTTTAATATTGTTCAAGATGAAGTGCAATGTGTTGCTTTGAAGTCCTCAAACAAGAATATGTTTTGGCCACTCTCTCTTCGGAGGAAGACATCCTTCACATCAGATCCAGAACTGGTACAAACTTCACCATACTGAGGACATATCTAGGAGATGGGAGGTACCAGTTATTCCAGAAATTACTCCAAAGTGATTTTTTTTCCTTTCACCTACATCAGAGTTCTAACTGGAAATATATAAACATGGCAGAGTTCTTGGTGCTTTCTGAATTTAGTTATCTGCTTGCAAACATTTCATTGTCCAACTAGGTAACATCTTCAGTGCAAATGTGAGTGTGGGGTTTACTGCCTGTTTAAACACCAACTCCATAGTTCAGTACTGAGCTACATATAATATCTTTTATACAAAATCTCGCCAAAATTTACAGAGGGCCAAGGTGAGTGGGCTGTAGATTAGGACTGGGATATTAAACCTTGTTGAGAGGTAGAATTGCAGTCAGACTCTATAATGCTACTGTTTCACTGTGATATTTGAATCACATATATTAATTTCAGAAAAAAGTGAAAAAAGTGCGAATTTGCCCATGGTGGCATATATTAGTTTCACACATGTTAAAAATATTTGTAACATAAAGCAGACTAGGAATAAATACGAAGAGGAAATGGAAGAGAAAAATAGTTACTAGGATTACTTGATTATCATTTCTGAAAAAAGATTCTACTCAACCTCGTTTCATAGAGGAGGTGGAGCAACATGGTTGAAATTGTACATTCAGAGTGTTCCATCTGTCTCAAGTTGGATAGGATTTCAAGTGCGCTGCTGGTATGTTATCTCAGAGAATACTTTATCTTTCTGGGCCTTCCCTAATTTTATTTTCTTTATCTTTCTTTTTTTACATGTCCACTTCAAACCTTTATTATTTTATTATTTTTTATAAATAACTCAAGGTGGCAAGCGTGCCTAATACTCCTTTCTCCTTCTTTTTTCTCCACAGAAACAACCCTGCGAAGTGAGTTGGGCAGAGAGAGAATGACTGAACCAAAATCATCTAGCCAGTTTTTCATGCCTAAAATGGGACTAGAATTCATAGGTGCCTTAACCACTAGTCCAAACTAGCTGTTGACTTGAAAGGATGAGTGAACTGAATCATATCAACTGACATCCTTGACTTCAGTGGGGTCGGTGCACCCATTCAATTTATGAAGAAGAGATAAAATTCAAGAGACATACAAGTGTCAAGGAAAGAGACTTGAACAGATTTGTGCGTTTCTTTATTGGTGTTCTTGTGTGTTATACCCCATCAAGCAGCAGAGCAATCCATGTTGAAAATGTGACATCAGACTATTATTATTTTTAGATAACAATCACCTGCTTTCAGTTACAGCAAAAAGTAGCCTTAGTTTTGTGAACTAACAGACTATTGCTGGAGGGTGGCCAATCGTGAGCTATGCTTTCTTAAGCCTTTTCGGAGTGCATGCTGCATCAAAGTGTCTGATAACTATATCCTCTTTCCCTCTGACTTGTTTACATCGAACCGTACCAGTACAAACCTGTTCCCAAGCCACTCCTTGAAGGAGAGCTTCTGAAAAAAGAAAAAAAAAACCTGAATTTGTTCAGTTGGGATTATATAACTGATGTATTTGTGAAGCAGCCAACCCAACCCAACCCAACACAAGAGAGCTTTTCGAGGGAAGAATTTACAAGAGGTTTGAGAAAGGTATATATATTTTCACAAAATGTGATAAGTTTAATGTAGGTTGCAGACCAGCCTCTCTGTTCATATAAAATAAGGACAGGTTTTAAAGCTCATATCACAAAAGAGTTCCAAGACATTATTTCATATTGCTTGTCCAACTATTTCACTATAGTCTGTCTACTGTCTGTTGGTAACTTTCCCAGCATCTCAGGAAGAAGAAATTCCCATTTCCACTGAAGATTCTCAAGATTAGGACTGGTCAGAAAATGATTCTTTGTTTTCTCAGTCCTTTGGTAAGGAAAATATTGTCAGATATAAAAGGCAGAATAAGTTCACATATCATTTACTTTTATTTATTTGATTAATTCCCCTGCTTTCTAACCTCAGCACACTCAATTAAATATTTCAATTAATGAAATATTTAAACAAAACAATCAAACTATTTTGATTTGTTATAATATTAGGGCTATGTTGAGTATGGATTTAAAGTTTTTGAATTTAAAGATTCAAATCCAGATTTTGGATTTAAAAAGCAAAAAAGTGCTTCAGCATGAGCACGAGCACTCACTTGTTTGCAATACCTTTAAGCTGCTACACGTCTTCCAGCAATCATGCAACTGCTGGCCAGCCCTAGAAGATGTGTTTAATTTAAGGAACTGCAACCAGAAACCATGTATCACCTCCACGTGTTCTGGAGCATTATTAATTTATTTAATTAACTGCCCCTCGCAGTTAATGACTCAAAATATCAAAAATAAAAACAATAACTATCAAATCTAAAATAAAGATACATAATAAATATGCATGGCATCTGAGATACTTAGGCAAACCATATAGCCAGGAAACGGGGCCTTTATTACTTTCAGAACTCCAGGCTTGGGAATATAATCAAGTCTTTAAGGCTTTATGGAAAGCTAACAGGATTGGGGCCATGCTGATCTCTTTGGGTCTGCTTCCAAAAAGGTCTTTAAATACAAGGCCCTATGCAGCCTTAGTTAAAATCACTGTTAAACTAGGTCAAACTGGAAAGATTTAGCTAAGCTACAGTTTACTGATTGTTGTTTATTAAATAACTCCTAGAAATCTGGTTTTGCACAATTCATTAAGCCAAACATCGCTTAGAATAAGGAATGACTCAGCCATGTTTGCACAACCCTCCATCTCTTTTTAATGGGCATGCGATGGCATGAGTGGTTACGATGTTGGTTTATCAGCCAGAAGATCAGCAGCTCGGGTTTGAGACCCAAGAGCAGCCACATAATGGGATGAACTCCTGTTGTCTCCCTAGCTCCTGCCAATCTAGCAGTTTGAAAGCATGTAAAAATGGAAGTAGGTAACACCTCTCTGGGAAGGTAACATAGTCTGTGCACCTTGGCATATAGTCATGCCAGCTACATGACCATGGAAGCATCTTTGGACATGCTGGCCCTTCGTCTAGGAAATAGAGATAAGCACCAACCCCTAGAGTCAGCCAAGACTGGCAGAGGAAACCTTTACCTTTACTACCCCTTCCCCCACTCCTTAAATCCACATTTCTCTTTCATTTAAACTGGTGATGCTTAAAAGAAAGAGTATGTGCATCTAATATCTTGTTTAAAGCAATAAATTGAATGGGATGAATGACGGAGTTTACAATGAAGAGATGGACTGCAGAAAAACTAAAAATGTATGTTACCTATTCCTGAAATGCAGCAGAAATGGTGTAGGAAACGGACAACAGCACATACACAACATGTAGCCTAAGGGAGAAGAATTATGAGCCAGATGATGCTGAGGTTAATGCCCTGTCTGAATCTGGCAAGTGACTAAGAGAGAACATATAAATTATAGGCATGAATCATGTAGATTTCAGTTTAAGTCAACTCAAACTGGCATGGATATTTGGCTCAATTTTTAACTTGGTCCACCAGTTACTTAGGTTCTCTTGAAATATAACCTTCCAGAAGTTCATATAGAATGAAAGGAAATACTACAAAATCATCTGCAAAAAAGTACCAGCATTTAACTACAAAATATTTGTGAACGTTGGGTTAAGGAATATTTTGTAGTTAGGATTGCATCAGGAAAGGCATCCAGCGTAAAACCTTTGCTGACTTAATATGTGAATAAACAAACAGATTTCCATGCCAGATCGATCGAGGCCTGGATTACCAATGACCACCAGTGGGACTGTTAACCAACAGGGTACTGCTGGAAAGTGTGCTACTGTTGGACAAAGGAGGAGAAGGAGAGGGGGTAGGCGTGCCTGAGAAAGCAGGAGAGGATAAAGGGTGGAAGTGTGGAGGTGAGAGTAGGAACCTTAAATGTTGGCACTATGACAGATAAAGGAAGAGAAATGGCTGACATGATGGAACAGAGAAAGATGTTCTCTGTGTGCCCAAGAGACTAAGTGGAAGGGCAGTAAGGTGAGGAACACTGGAGGTGAGTTCAAGCTGTTCTACCATAGCATGGATATGAAGAGGATGAAAAATGGAAAGGCAGTTGGCCCAGACAATATACCAGGAGAGGCATGGAACTGTTTAGGAGAGATGGCAGTGGAGCTGCGAACCAGATTGTTTAACAAGATTTTGGAAAGTGAGAAAATGCCTGAGGAGTGGAGAAGAAGTGTACTTGTCCTGATTTTTAAGAACAAGGGAGATACTCAGAGCTGCAGCAAATATAGAAGCATAAAGTTGATGAGCCACACCATGAAGCTGTGGGAAAGAGTAGTAGAAGCTAGGCTGAGAGGAGAAATGACTATCAGTGAACAGCAATATAGTTTTATGCCAAGAAAGAGTACTATCGATGCAATGTTTACTGTAAGAGTGCTGCAAGAGAAGTACAGGGAAGGCCAGAAGGAACTGCACTATGTGTTTGTGGATTTGGAGAAAGCATATGATAGAGTGCCTAGAGAAGAGCTGTGGTACTGTATGAGGAGGTCTGGAGTAGCAGAAAAATATGTGAAGTTGGTACAGGATATGTACAAAGACAGTGTGACAGCAGTGAGGTGTGTGGTAGGAATGACAGACTGGTTTAAAGTTAAGGTGGGTTTACATCAAGGATCAGCCCTCAGCCCCTTCCTATTTGCAGTGGTGTTGGACAGGTTGACGGATGAGATCAGACAGGAATCTCCATGGAATATGCTGTTTGCAGATGACATTGTGATCTGCAGTGAAAGTAGGGAGCGCACTGAGATGAATCTGGAGAAATGGAGGTATGCACTGGAGAGAAGGGGAATGAAAGTTAGTAGGAGCAAGACAGAGTACATGTGCATAAAGAAGAGGAAGGAGGGTGGAAAGATGCAGTTGCAAGGAGTAGAGTAAAGGTGGATGACTTTAAATACCTAGGGTCGAGTGTCCGAAGTAACAGGAACTATGACAAAGAAGTGAAGAAGAGAGTGCAGGCAGGATGGAGTAGATGGAGAAGAGTGTCAGAGGTGATCTGTGACAGAAAGGTATCTGCAAGAGTGAAAGGGAAGACGGTGGTGAGACCAGCAATGCTGTATGGCCTGGAGATGGTGGCCTTGACAGAAAGATAAGAGGCGGAGCTGGAAGTGGCAGAGTTGAAGATGCTGTGATTCTCGCTGGGTGTGGTAAAGTTAGACAAGATTGAATGACATAGTGGTTTTCCCTACTTTCTTTAATTTCAGCCTAAATTTGGCAATAAGAAGCTCATGATCTGAGCCA